>SNQJ01S0057576.1:119445-149040 GCA_010110895.2 Picea sitchensis | reverse complement strand
TACAATAAGCAGGAATGCCAAAAACCCTAGACATCCAAAAACCTAACCCTAGGAGATGAAGCGCCAAAAGTCATGTGGGCCCCGTTTGGGTAAGTGAGTACATCAACTTCCCGGTATCGTAACTTTTGCATATGATCTCCATTTTAGGCGTGTGATAGCTCGTTGGAAAGGTATTGATGCAGGAGCATTGCCAATATCAAGCGAGCCAGCGCGAAAGCAAAAGACAGTTGGACAAAGCCCAACACACATTTTGAATTTCCCTTAAAGATTAATGCACCTATTTTAAATGTGGCAATTAAATGAAGGCGCACTTGTATAAATGTAACGGACCTTGAGTGATTTTCTCTCGTCCGTAGTAGATGAAGGAATTTAATATAGTTAATGCAAGTAGATAGGAATTAATGTATAGATTAGACAGCTTGAGAGCGCAAGAGGGAAATGGGATATAGACACCCTCACTTGTATTATTGTAAGATTAGAATTCAGAAGAACATTCAGAGAGAGAGAAGAACATTCAGAGAGGATAAGAGCATAGAGCATGTAGAGAGCTGTGTAAAAACACCCATGTATAGATATTTGAATGAATAGAAGAATTTGATTCAAATTCATGGCGTCGTGTTATTCTCTGTGTATGTATGTGGATTGATATGCTCATGAATGTTTACTTCCTGTTATACATTTTCTTTTATATGTTGTGTATGTGATTTCATATGTTGAATGTTTGAAGTCTAAGAGGAAGTAAGGATGAGTTTCAATTTTTTTTCTGTCTGAGTGAGATATTTCCTGCAAGGAGTGCAGTTAAATTGTCCGCAAGGAGTGCGTCGACAGAGGACTCAGATGGTTAGCTATTGTTCTCATGTGCGTAGAAGTGTATTTAGATGTAGGAGTCGTGCAAGGAGTGTGCAAGCTGGGTAAACTCTTAGGGTCGTGAACCTGAGCAAAGCACTTGAAGACTACTGCTGCAGGTGTGCGCAGAGTCGGAGGAAGAATTCAACACTTGAACGTGTTCGAAGGTTGCCGTAAGGAGTGCGTGCAAAGGATTTCTTTTCCCGGAGACTCAAAGGTCATGGAAAAGCTCAGGAAGGGTAAGGCCTTCAAAATACGTGAAGGACCACGCAGGGAAGTTGGGTCTGAAAGATTCAAGAGGGCGTCGTAAGTTTGTGCGTAGGCGGACAAGTTTGTGGAGGAACACTTAGTCCAATTGCAGGAATCGTCAAGGAGGAACAGACGGTCAGAATCCTCTGAACAGGATTCGCGATATCCCGTGAGCCGTTAGATCTCGCGGAAGAAAAGGGGAGATACGACAGGTATTCCCGGAGGTTCGAAGCTCAGGAAGGATAGAACCGTTGATCCAAGGCAGCGAGGGCCATTGGATTTACATGCGACATTCTATATCGGGGTTTCGTAAGTGGAAGTCCCGTAAACTTTGCAACAGGAACCGCGAAACGCGAAGTCCCGATAATAGGAAGGACAGTGTGGGCCAGGAGTCATGAGGTAGACAGGTGCCACATTTGTCAGCACGGGGTCAAAGGACCGTTGACCATTTCGGGATCTTGTGGAGCGAAGTTTCGAACAAATAGCATCAGGATTCGCGATACCACGAAGTCCGAAATCCCGACGGGGAGTAAGGCGTTGAAAAGTCAACTGCGCGAACACATCGGCGTTTCGACGTATCGGGGTTCAGGATTTGGAAAGGTGAACTACTCGCCATCGCGGTAGGGAAAATCCTGAAAGGGAAAAAGAAAGGCTCAGTGTTGATGACTGTCGAGGTTCGGAGATTCAAGGACAGAGCGCGTGACCATTGGATTTGTGAAGGTGCAAAATCCGATTTCTCCCAAGTACAAAGGGGGAATTTTGTGAGGTGAATTGTGGGTGTAGATTTACCGACGGGGAAATAGAAGAACTTTTCAAAAGAGTTCTTTAGGCCGAAAAGGAAGAAGATCCTGAGGACGTGGACCTTCCATCTCTCGGGTTGAGGAGGGGCTGCGTCAGGTGTGGTATCAGAGCTCAGAAAGACTCTTTGCTTTCTGTATCAAAGAAGAGAAGGATTCATCATGCCACCAAGAAGGAGAGATAGACAATCACCCGATCTGGTAGAGGAGAGGGAAATGCCGAGAAGAAGGGGCAGGCAGATGCAAAATCCAGAGATGGAGAGATAGATGTGTGATCTACGAGCTAGACTCGAAGACATGGAAACAGCATAAAGGCGTAAAACTAATGCAAGGGATCTCAGTGATTCCGAAAGTGAATTTGAAGATGGACATGAAGAAGAAGAGGTTGCAGCCGAAGATGTAGCAAACGAACGCTTGATTAAAGCTATTGCAAGGATGGGTGCAAAAGAGAAAATGGACATTCTAGTTTATGAGGGAAACTTGGATGCAAAGGAACATCTAGACTGGATTAGAGCTCTAGACACATACTTCGACTATGAATATGTCGAAGAAGACAAGAAAGTCAAGCATGTTTCCACAAGATTGAAAGGACATGCATCATTGTGGTGGGATGAACTGCAAGATGACCGGCATTGCCAAGGCAAGCAAAAGATCAAAAGCTGGGATAGGATGATTGCGAAGATGAAGGCAAAATTCGTCCCCAGGGATTATCAGATTACTTTGTTCAGGAGGATGCAGAACCTGAGACAGAAGCTGATGACAGTGAAGGAATACACTGAATAATTCTACAAACTGAACATCACAGTAGGTCATCGCGAGAGCAACGATGAAAAGGTAGAAAGGTATATGAATGGTCTGAGATACAACATTCAGGATGAGATGAGCATGTTAACCATCCGAGCGGTGGAAGATGCTTATCAGATGGCTCTGAAAGTGGAAGAGAAGCTGGGCCGAAAGCAGAGTCAAAGAGGCCGAGGCAGAAGTCAAGCCAGGGGAAAATCAGTTGTCCAAGATAAAAATCAGAAGCCTAAGGAGGAATGGAAGAAACCTCAAACTCGTACTGAGAGAGGTGGAACCTCACAACAAAAGAAATATGCTGAACAAAGGGGACATCATACTGAACAGAGAGGAGATTATGCTGATAACAATATTTTTCCTCGTACCAGAGGTAGATGAGGAGGAAGAGGTGGAGTGATAAAATGCTTCACATGTGGAAATAATGGGCACAAGTCTTATGAGTTTCCATACAAAAAGAAAGAAGGAGGAGAAGCTCACATCACGAAAGCACAGAGGCTGGATGTTGAGGAGGAAGATCGTTGATGATGCAAAAATCTCTTTTGACACCAGAGAAGGAGGTGGAGAGTTCAGTCCAAAGGAACAAGCTTTTCCAGACTGCTTGCAAAACCAAGGACAGGGTATGCAAAGTCATTGTAGACAGTGGAAGCACCGATAATCTCGTCTCGACCGAGATGGTGGAAAAGTTGGAGCTGGAGACGATTGATCATCCGAACCCATATAGAATTTCTTGGTTACAGAAGGGACACCAGGTAACTGTCACTAAAAAATGTTTAGTTGAATTCAAGATAGGAGGATATAATGATAAGATCTTGTGTGATGTTATTCCTATGGATGTTTGTCATCTATTGCTGGGTAGACCATGGCAATATGACAGAAATGTGATTCATGATGGGAGAATGAACACATACACCCTAGAGAAGAATGGGAGAACTCACATGTTGTTTCCAATCAAGGATAAAGAAGTGAAACCTGAAGTAAGCAACATGGTACTTCTCATGAGTGGGAAGGAACTTCTTACCGAGGTAAAGAAGAAAGAAGAACCGCAATTCATTGTGGTCAAGAAACCGAAGATTGTTTTAACTAGCACGAGGGTAGATGATCTACCAAAAGAGATTCAGGAACTGCTGGAAGAGTTTGCTGATATAGTTGTGGACGAATTACCTCATTCATTGCCACCGATCAGAAGTGTGAGTTATCATATCGATCTCATACCAGGGGCCAGTTTACCAAACAAAGCCGCGTACAGATTGACACCGCAGGAGAATGAAGAAATCAGAAGACAAGTCCAGGATTTGATGGACAAAGGGTTGGTCAGAGAAAGCTTGAGTCCATGTGTTGTTCCAACAATACTCAGTCCGAAGAAAGATGAAGGTTGGAGGATGTGTACTGATTCGAGGGCGATCAACAAGATAACCATCAGGTACAGATTTCCATTGCTGAGGATGGATGATCTGATGGATTGCTTGGGTGGAGCAAAATTCTTTTCAAAGATTGATTTGAAAAGCGGATATCATCAGATTCGCATGAGAGAAGGTGATGAGTGGAAGATAGCCTTCAAGACAAACAAAGGATTGTATGAATGGATTGTTATGTCATTTGGCTTAACAAATGCACCAAGTACCTTCATGAGGTTGATGAACGAAGTCCTGAGGGAATTGATCGGGAAATTTGTCATTGTGTATTTGGATGACATACTGATTTTCAGTAAAACAGTGGCAGAGCATCTGAAGCATTTGGCTATAGTGATGAAGAAGCTACAGCAGGAGAAGTTGTTGATAAACATGAAGAAATATTCGTTCATGAAGACGAAGCTCATTTATCTGGGGTTTGTTATTTCTGTAGATAAATTGAGGATGGATCCAGATAAGGTGGAAGTGATAAAAAATTGGCCATCACCAAAGAATATCTTTGAGGTGAGAAGTTTTCATGGATTGGCTAGTTTCTACCAAAAATTCATCAGGAATTTCAGTGGAATTAGTGCATCAATGATGGACACAGTGAAGAAAAGACATAAACCTTTTCACTGGACTGAAGAGGCCGAAAGAAGTTTCAATCTATTGAAACGGAAGATCACAGAACAACCGGTTCTGGTGTTGCCGGATTTTCAAAAGACATTTCAAGTGAAATGCGATGCAAGTGGATTTGCAATAGGGGCGGTCTTGAGTCAAGATGACAGGATGATAGCCTACTTCAGCAAGAAGCTGAATGAAGCAAGGGTGAAGTACTCCACATATGATAAGGAATTCTATGCCATTGTTCAGGCACTGAAGAAGTGGAGACACTATTTGATTCCGAAAGAGTTTGTCCTATACAGTGATAATCATGCACTGCAGTTTGTGACTCAACAAGAAAAGTTGAATCAGAGACATGTAAAGTGGGTTGAGTACATGCAGAATTTCACTTTTGTGATTAAACGTATTTCTGGTACTGCTAACAAAGTGGTTGATGCTTTGAGTAGGAAGTGTTTGTTGTTGCAGCAGTTCAAATTCAAAACATTGGGTTTTGATTATCTCAGGGACATGTATGCAGATGATCCAGATTTTTGGGAAGCATATGAAGCAGCTGAGAATCCAGTTCTCAGAGATCGGAGCTAGTGGGCCAAATACATGATCCAGGAAGGATTTCTTTTCAAGAGCAATCGACTGTGTATCCTGAAATGCTCCATGAGGGAGAACTTGCTGAAAGAGAAACATAGTGGAGGATTGGGTGGACACTTCGATCATGACAAGACATTCGCAAAGATGAGCGAATCATACTTTTGGCCAGGAATGCGATCAGAAGTTAAGAGATTTGTGGACAGATGCAGGATTTGTCAGCATTCGAAGGGAAGGAGGAAAAATGCAGGTTTTTATCAACCATTGCCCATACCTGAGAAGCCGTGGGATGAAATCAACATGGATTTCATATTGGGATTGCCGAGGACACAAAGAGGGTTTGAATCGATATTTGTGGTGGTGGATAGATTTTCCAAGATGGCACATTTTATCCCATGTCAGAAAACCAGTGATGCAACTCACATTGTGAACCTGTTTTTCAAAGAAGTCATTCGACTTCACGACTTACCAAGAAGCGTAGTTTCTGATAGAGATATGGAGTTCGTAGGGCATTTATGGAGAAATTTATGGAAGAAGCTAGGAACTAACTTGTCATTTAGTTCATCTTATCATCCTCAGACGGATGGACAAACAGAAGTGGTGAACAAAAGTCTGGGAGACTTGCTGAGGAGCTTGGTGACTGAACACCGCAGCCAGTGGGATAATATATTACCACAGGCAGAGTTTGCTTATAATGACTCGGTTAACAAAAGCATAGGGAGGAGTCCATTTCACATTGTTTATGGCTTTCAGCCGAGAGGATTTTTTGAGTTGAGGGATTCAGAATAGACTGTGACTAGAAGCGCTAGTGAAGAAGATTTTGTAGAGGCAATGAAGGAACTTCACAGCCAGGTGAAGGAGGGACTGCAGAATTCAAGTCAGGAGTATAAGCGTAGAGCAGATCAACATAGAAGACAACTTCAGTTTGAGGTTGGTGACTTGATTCTGACACATTTGAGAAAGGAAAGGTTCCCAAGAGGAACATACAATAAGCTAAAGATGAAGAAAATCGGACCATGTAAGGTCTTGAGAAAATTTGGGGCGAATGATTATGATATTGAATTACCCGATGGGATTGGAATTTCTTCGATATTCAATGTCTCGGATTTATACCCATATAAGGCTGAGAAAGATGGGACAAAAACTGAGCAGCTAGAGATTCAATGGAAAAAGTAGATGCCAGTTGCAGATAAGCCGTAGATGGAGTGCATACTGGACAAAAGAGTGGGTAAGAAGACCATAAGGAAGGAATATTTTGAATATATGGTCAAGTGGAAGGACCATCTAGTTGAAGATGCCAGCTGGGAAAATGAAACGGAAATACAGAAGCATGGACAGACCGTGCGTGAGCTCATGGACATGAGCCCATGAAATTTTTCAAGCGAGGGAGTATGATGCAGGAGCATCGCCAACATCAAGCGAGCCACTGTGGAAGCAAAAGACAGTTGGACAAAGCCCAACACACATTTTGAATTTCCCTTAAAGATTAATGCACCTATTTTAAATGTGGAAATTAAATGAAGGTGCACTTGTATAAATGTAACGGACCTTGAGAGATTTTCTCTTGTCCTTAGTAGATGAAGGCATTTAATATAGTTAATGCAAGTAGATAGGAATTAATGTATAGATTAGACAACTTGAGAGCACAAGAGGGAAATGGGATATAGACACCCTCACTTGTATTATTGTAAGATTAGAATTCAGAAGAACATTCAGAGAGAGAGAGAAGAACATTCAGAGAGGAGAAGAGCATAGAGCATGCAGAGAGCTGTGTAAAAACACCCATGTACAGATATTTGAATGAATAGAAGAGTTTGATTCAAATTCATGGCGTCATGTTATTCTATGTGTATGTATGTGGATTGATATGCTCATGAATGTTTACTTCCTATTATACATTTTCTTTTGTATGTTGTGTATGTGATTTCATATGTTGAATGTTTGAAGTTTGAGAGGAAGTAAGGATGAGTTTCAATTGTTTTTCTGTCTGAGTGAGAGATTTCTTGCAAGGAGTGCAGTTAAATTGTCCGCAAGGAGTGCATCGACAGAGGACTCAGACAGTTAGCTATTGTTCTCATGTGCATAGAAGTGTATTTAGACGCAGGAGCCATGCAAGGAGTGCACAGGATGGGTAAAGTCTTAGGGTCGCGAACCTGAGCAAAGCACTTGAAGACTAATGATGTAGGTGTACGCAGAGTCGGAGGAAGAATTCAACACTTGAACGTATTCGAAGGTTGCCGCAAGGAGTGCGTGCAAAGGATTTCTTTTCCCGGAGACTCGAAGGTCGTGGAAAATCTCAGGAAGGGTAAGGCATTCAAAATCCATGAAGGACCGTGCAGGGAAGTTGGGTCTAAAAGATTCAAGAGGGCGTCGTAAGTTTGCATGTAGGTAGACAAGATTGTGGAGGAACACTTAGTCCAATTGCAGGAATCGTCGAGGAGGAATGGACGGTCAAAATCCTATGAACAGGATTCACGATATCCCGTGAGCCGTTAGATCTCGCAGAAGAAAAGGGGAGATACAACAGGTATTCCCGGAGGTTCAAAGCTCAGGAAGGATAGAACTGTTGATCCAAGGCAGCGAGGGCCATTGGATTTACACGTGACATTCTATATCGGGGTTTCGTAAGTGGAAGTCCTGTAAACTTTTCAACGACAACCACGAAACCGCGAAACGCGAAGTAACGATAATAGGAAGGATAGTGTGTGCCAGGAGTCACAAGGCAGACAGGTGGCACATTTGTCAGCACGGGGTCAAAGGACCGTTGACCATTTCAGGATCTCGTGGAGCGAAGTTCCGAACACATAGCATCAGGATTCGCAATACCGTGAAGTCCGAAATCCCGATGGGGAGTAAGGTGTTGAAAAGTCAACTGCACGAACACATCGATGTTTTGGCGTATTGGGGTTCAGGAGTTGGAAAGGTGAACTGCTCGCCATCGCGATAGGGAAAATCCTGAAAGGGAAAAAGAAAGGGTCAGTGTTGACGGCTGTCGATGTTCGGAGATTCAAGGACAGAGCGCATGACCATTGGATTCGTGAAGGTACAAAATCTGATTTCTCCCAAGTACAAAGGGGGAATTTCGTGAGGTGAATTGTGGGTGCATATTTCCCGACGGGGAAATAGAAGAACTGTTCAAAAGAGTTCTTCGAGCCGAAAAGGAAGAAGATCCTGATGACGTGGACCTTCCGTCTCGCGGGTTGAGGAGAGGCTGTGTCAGGTATTGTCGAGGATATTCATTTTGGGGGCTCAATCATGACTTTGGCTATCATTGAGAACCTCGATCTCGAAAAACCTTCATTTGGGCCCTCAAAATGGCCCCAGAAGTTAAAACCTGCTAAAAATAGTAAATTGCCAAAATTGCCAGAAAACTATTTTGAGCCATTTGGAAAAGGTGGGTAGCCACCGATATCCACCTAGATCAATCCTTCCTCCATAGGAAGTAATGGTCTCCATTTCATTTTGTACATGTTTTATCTTAACCAAAAGATAGAGGACATTGTAATTGCACATGTAGTTTTCCAATTGTTTTTTTATGGCATTATTTTGTAGCATGCCAACACTGAAGTATCCTAGAATGATAATGGTTTCGTCCAAATGTAAATGGTGTGATGCATTGGAGAAAACATTTATTATTTTAGCAATGTTTCACACAGAGTGACATAGATATTGAATATTTCAATTTGCAATCCACAGAATACTGCTCTTTCTAGCACCATCTCAACATCTTTTTTCTTCTACAAGAACATTTTGCAAAGGCATGTAGGTATGGTTCAGAGTTTGGAGAAAAAAATGGAGAAAAATTTAAGAGCAAGAGGGAAACATATGCCAAGTTTGTGCAATTTTGTTGCATCCTAGGCACCATTGTACCATACCTATCCTTTCTACACCTACCTGCAGTTTTCTTCTACAAGAACATCCTGTAAAGGAAACAAGCTTGACATCGTATTTTTCATGCGAAAGATATGAGTTCAATTCCTCTATGGGATAGGAAGATACAAGGTAGGCGCTAGATTTCCACTTCATCACACATGACAAAGGACCGAGATTTGCAATGCTAGAGAAAATGACAGCTGGATTTGTGCACACGACATTGGCATGCACATGGTGTGGAGCCTTGGGAAAAATTCGGAGGAAAATTTAAGAGCAACGAAAAAAGATATGCCAACCTCTATGGAAAGTATGCAGGATAAGAATGATGAATAAATACTTAAACATTCTTACTTGAAAAATTCCAACAACGAATAGTAAACAACGAATACGAATGAAAGTATTCTATTGAAACTTACTCATTAATGATGAATGATAGAACCTCAAGTCCACTTGCGGGTGCAGGAATTGAACCCTGCAAAGTGCAAAAAACAACTCCAACTGCCGATGCAGGAATCAAACCTTGCAAATTCGAAGAAAACAAAATAAAGCAACAATCAACAAACTAGTGAGAAATAACCAACAGATTGAACTGCAGGTGCAGGACCTGAAACTTGCAAAGTTGAACCAAACAACAACAAGCAACAACCGACGAACCAACAAACCAGCAAACAAGAAGCAACCAGTGAACCAGTAAACAATATATGTATCTTCAATGATGACCAAATTGCATTCCAAGCCTAGAAGAAATATGAAACATATGATGACAATGCGAGTGGAAATACTTAAACATTCTTACTTGCAAACTGCAAAAATTAAACAACAAATAAATAATATGAATGAAACTATAGTATCGAAACTTACTCGACAATGATGAACGACATAAGCACATGTCGAATTGTGGGTGCAGGAATTGAACCCCATAAAGTGAAGAAACAACTCCAATTGTGGGTGAAGGACCCCAACCTTTGCAAAGTTGAAGCAGACGAAAACAAGAAAGAAACACCAACAGGTCCAACTGTAGGTGCATGACCTCAACCCTGCAAAGTTGAACCAAACAACAACAAGATGCAATCGATGAACCAACAAACCAGTGAACAACAACCAACCAGTAAACCAATAAAAAATATATGTATCTTCAATGATGACTAAATTGAATTCCAAGCATAGAAGAAGTATAAAACATATGATGGCTATGTAAGTGGAGGTGGAAAACAATATTGTCCAAATTCACTATAACATTGTATGGAAAAATTCGAGGAAAAATGTACCGTGAGAAGCCTATTTAAGTAAAAGTTTAAGGTTGTCATACCTGTTTAAGGGCCTCGCGCTATAGAAACATTTAAGCTGTCAGGCCTTATAACATACCCAGCTACCCACAAGTCGGGTACGCTACCTGCAAGCCCTCCCTTGGAATTCTTTCTCATGCTGACCTTCTTTATTTATTAAGGATGCATAAGATAATAGATATAACGACATGCACAACAATATCCAGCAAACATGAAAGATCTAAATATTATGTTAAACGATAATTAAATATACACAGTGGAAATACATTCATATACATGTAATTGACAATTAAACTACACAACAGAATACATTCATACACAAATAGTAATATCATGATAGAGAGCACTTATCTTTATGAAAGACGAAATAGACTGGCTGCAAACCAAGGATGTTCCACCCAACCATAGACATCGCTGCTCTAAATCCCAATAGCGATGTCACCCCTGAGCTAGGGCTATGAATCCACAAGGACAGTTCTAGAGTGTAATTGGGTTCCCAAACTAGTCATCTCTCAATCTCTCATAGGTTTCCAGACACCCACAACAATCCAAGTACCCATCTCTCTTCTACCCAGCTTGTTCCACCCAAGAGAATGGACCTCCACCCTTCTCTACCACGCATTCCCTCAGGCAGTCCTTCTCCTTCCTTCTAGGGCTTTCAGCATAGCTGGTCCAGAATATCAATGCTGGAGCTCTAAGGACTCGCAGTTGTGAGCAAAACAGGGCACATGCTAATGCATTTCAGACATGTAGGCCCCAGGTCACGACTAGATCACACCAGCGACCACTACAACCAACTATCCCTTGGCTAAGTTCTTCAACAACTCTGTTTCCTTTGCCAAGCCAAGACGTAGGTGATGATGGATCAATGGACGAGTCAGGGGGGGTGCATGGGAGTAATGAGTGAGGCAACGGGAAAATAATGAACAAGTCATCAGTCCAACCCCCCCATTAGACCAGAGGTGGGTGTAAGTAACCTCGTGGGGAAAACAAGAACCTCCTAGCCTTCCCCATTAAGTTCATGTAACCAATCCCTTCCCTTAGACAAAAAGGGTAATATGAAAAGAATAGGAATAAATACTTAGTCCCTCAAGATCCCTCTCTTGTGGAATCATAGCCCACTATAACTCTAGTCCTTATCCGTCTAGCAGCCAACAATGTATTTATTATTATTAATGATCAAAACAATACATTTCTTCAGCATACTGGCCCTTCAATAATTGTTTGGGCACTCTGGCCTCTCAACATTGCAACAATACATTATTTAAAATGGGGTTTCAAAAACCTGGGGTGTTACATCCCCTCCCCCTTATTTTGGCAATATCCTCAATGAATATACAAAATAGAGATCAAAATCTCAAATTTATTCAAAAAACGTTGCGGGTACTCTGCCCTCATGGCATCTTCATGCTCCCAGGTAGAATTTTCAGGACCGCAGCAGGTCCACTGAACTTTTACCAGTTTTATAACTCGATTCTGGAGCATTTTGACTTTTATATCCAACACCCGCACTGGCTGAACCTGAAAGTCTCCCTCCATATCTACCTAAATCAGATGCTAATCAATAACATGGTTAGGATAATGTACATATTTCTTTAGTAAAGATACATAAAATACATTATGCACATTCATGGAAGCAGACAATGCAATCATGTATGCAACCGACCCTATTTTGTCCAATATTTCGAATGAACAATAGAATATCGTTTCCATCTTTGTACAACTACCCAATTTCAAATATCTTTTCTTGGGATTCACTTTCAAAGGTACATGATCCCCTACTTTAAATTCTCTAACTTCCCTGTTCTTGTCTACATAAATTTTTTGTCTATCATGAGATGCCTTTAAATTTTTCTTAATCTTGACCACTTGGTCTTCCATGTCCTTGAGAAACTCCGGCCCAAGTACCACTTTATCTACTGGGTTGTCCCAGGTCACTGGAGTATTACATTTCCTACCATACAAGGCTTCAAATGGGCTCATTTTCATTGAATATTGATACCCATTGTTATATGCAAACTCAACCAAGTGTAAGTAATCTTCCCACTTAGATGGCTTATCCATCACATACATTCTCAGCATGTCTTCAATTATTCGATTGACCCTCTCTATTTTCCCATCTATCTGGGGATGATATGCTATGATAAAGTTTAGATTTGAGCCAAATCCTTTAAACAATCCCCTCCAGAAATTGGAGGTAAACTTCATATGTCTATCCGAGACAATTGTCCTAGGTATCCCATGCAACCTAAAAATTTCCTTCATGAAAATTTCTACAATATTAGTTGTTTTATGCGTTGTCTTCATAGGCACAAAATGAGAAACCTTTATTAACTTTTCAACCACCACCATGATTGAATCATGTTTCTTATTCCTTATGGGTAAACTTGTGATGAAATCCATGGTGATCACTTATGATTTCTTCTCTGGAATTGGCAATGGTTGTAGCAAACCTATTGGGTGGCTATGCTCGGCCTTCACCTTCTGACATTCCATGCATCGAGAGATGTAATCAGAAACATCCTTCTTCATTCCTGGCCAAAAGAACTGGCTTCTTACTACTGTAATTGATTTCTGGTAGCCTGGATGTCCAACATAAGGAACATCATGCATTTCCTTCAGTACCAAATTCCTCATTTCTCTAGAACTGGGAACATAGATTCTATTTTTATGCATGAGAAATCCATCTTCCTTTATCTCGTACTCCATTATTTTCTGTTGTACATATCCTTGTTGTAAGTTTTCCTTTACTTGTAGGTAATGCTGATCTATAACAAGTCCATCTAAATTTTTTCTCTTCAAGTCTGACTGATGCATACTGACAGCAATAGCATGCATGAGATGCACTCTCCTACTAAGTGCATCAGCAAATTTATTCTCCTTTACTTGATATGCTTTATATTGAAGTCATATTCACTTAAAAATTCCATCCATCTTGTCTGCCTGGAATTCAAGGTAGGTTGTTCGAAAAGATACTTCAGACCAATGTGGTCTGTCCTTAATTTGAATTTCTTCCCCATGAGATAATGCCTCCACATCCTCAAGGCGTGAACAATGGTAGCAAGTTCCAAGTCATTCATGACATAGTTCCTCTCATGTCCCTTAATCTTTTTGGACTCATATGCAATGACATTTCCATTTTGTGTGAGGATTCCCCCAAGTCCTTCCTTACAAGCGTCTATACATACCACAAAACTTTCATTTGGGTCGAAAATCTTTAACACAGACACACTAGTAAGTAATTCCTTCAAAAGATTAAAATTATTTTCACACTTGAGTGTCCATTCAAATTTAGTTCCCTTCTTTTGCAAAGAGGTGATGGGGTGAGAAATCTTAGAGAAGTCTACTATGAACCTTCTGTAGTAGCCGGCTAATCCCATAAAAGATCTTACATCTGACACATTTCTGGGTGTTGGCCATCCTCTAATGACTTCAATCTTCTCTGGATCTACTGCTATGCCCTGCTCTAAAATAATGTGTCCCAAGTAATGGATCTACTTTTGATAAAAATAACACTTACTCAACTTGACGTACAACCTTTTTTCTCTCAGCACTTGCAATACCAATCTCAAGTGATGTTCATGTTCCTATTCAGGCTTAGAATAGATAAGTATGTCATCTAGGAATATTATCTCAAACTTGTCCAAATAATTTATGAATATGTCATTCATTAAGCACATGAAGACAACTGGTACATTGGTCAGTCCAAAAGGCACCACTGCAAATTCATAATGCCCATACCTAGTCCTAAAGGTTGTCTTATGAATGTCTTCTTCCTTGATTCTTACCTAATTGTATCCTTCCCTCAGGTCAATCTTTGAAAATATCCTTTAGCTGATCAAAGAGGTCATCAATTCGGGGTAGAATATACTTGTTCTTTATAGTGTACTTGTTCAGTTGTCGGAAGTCAATACACAGCCTCAAGGTTCCATCCTTCTTTTTGACAAAAAATACTGGTGCTCCCTAAGGTGAAACACTTGGACAGAGGTATTCTTTCCTCAACAATTCCTCCAACTTCATTTGTAATTATTTTATCTCTTGTGTTCTCATTCTGTAAGGTGTTTTTGACACCAAGGTAGCTCCTGACACTAAATCAATTGAGAAATCTATCTCCCTTCTTGGTGGAAATCCAGGTATTTCTTGGAATACATCTTCAAATTCCTGTAGCACTAAGAAATCTTCAAGGCTTGGCCCCTTTGTATCAACTGGCTCCTCCACATGGGCTGCATACAATTGACATCCTTTTCTAAAGCACCTTTTCAGTTGTAAGGCCAAAATCTCCTTTATAGAGATGGGTCTTGGAAATCCTTTCACAGTGCTCTGTTTTCCATTTCCATCAAGACATGAAAATGTCTTTTTATGACAATCTAGGATAACATGATGTTTGTCCAACCAATCCATCCCAATCAGAATATCATAAGACCCCAATGGTATGACATTTAGATCAGTACTAGTATTCATACCATTAAGACTTATGGAAAAACTTTTGACCATATCATGGATTCTTCTTTTGGTTCCTGTGGCTAACTGAACCAAACTTGTTTTTCCAAGTTTACTTTTCTCCAAATGTAATCTATCCACTATCTTAGGGTCAATGTAACAATGGCTTGATCCTGAATCAATCAAAATAGAAACAAATTGATTTACGATCTTACCTTCCACCTCGATCAGATTGGACTGGTACTCTGCTTGTCGATCATTTAAAGCTGCATAGATTCTCCCCATATCTCCGACTGTTGTAGCCTCTTGGATGTTGTGCACAATCTTCGCTCTGTCCTTTCTGTGTGGGAAATCCTTGTATATGTGATCTTCCTTGCATCCCTAGCATTGGATTGGTGGTCTTCCCCTTTTTCCCAAGGATTCTTCCTTCTTGAAATCCTCCTTAGCATACTGATCTTGATGATTTCTATTAGGCTCATTTCTATTGAAGGGAGCTTTGAATCCTTTCCTCCTCTGATCGGACTTCACATTCTTCTTGTCCTTCCAATATTTCTGCAGGGATTCTCTTCCCTAGACTTGCTCATACAAGTATTTATCCTTCCTGATGGCCTCAGTCAAGGTCTTGGTTCATCATACTTGATCTTTTCCTTATAGAAGGATGGAAATCCACTTAGAAATATTTGCATTTTCACTTTCTCATCACCAATGAACCTGACATACTTTAACGATCCCAAGAACTTATTCTCGTATTCTACCATAGTCATGCTTCCCAACCTGAGTTCAAAGAACTCCCGCATTTTCTTGTCATAGAAATTCTCTGAGTGGTACTCCTTCGGTAAGTACTTATTGAATTGTTTCCAAGTGATCCTACTTTCATTAACATGTTCCATTTGCTTCAGTTGGTCCCACCACACTGCAACTTTCCCATGTAAATGGTAGGTGGAAATCCTGGCTTCCAGGTTTGATGAATATTTATGCAACTGAAAATATCTCTAGAGCCCAAGAAACCATGCTTCAACATCATCTTCCCTTTCTCTTTCACCATTGAAGGAAGGTGGCTTGAGCTTTCTCAACTCTCCTTGAAAACTATATATCTCTTGTTTCCTTCTCTGGTGTCTAACAGGAGACACTTATGGGTTTCTTACAAGATCATCAGATGCATACAAATTCCTTCCTGAGTAAGGAAGTGAGTGGCATCCATGAGATCTACTAGCACTTCTGGAATAACCAACTCTTCCATGAGCATCTCCTCTTTCCTGAAACCTACCTTCTTCCTCTTGTCTTGAGTTCGATTCCTTCTTCGTCTGCCTCTGCAATTGATTTAAAATATGCAACACTCGAGAATTATTTTACTTTTCTCTCTCATCAATCTGTCATTGTCTGTTTTGTATATCTGCACTTTCATATTCAAGATTCTTACTGTTTCTATCAAAGTTTCTTGTTCTCCTTTTTCCTTGTATCCGTTGGACTCTGTCTCTGCATTACCAATTCTGGTATTCTGGCCTTCGGCCTCATTTTCATGATTGGAGGCTCCCTCGCCTTCTCCCATTTCCTCAATACACATCCTGAGCTGATGCGCTTAAGCCTCTTAATTTTGCAAAGTGTGCAAGTGACCATTTTGTTAGAATTATGCGTATGATAGACAAAATTTCCAAATCATTCTACAAGTCTCTTTATTGTTTATGGAGATCATATCCCCACTCTCCAAAAATAGCAGTGTCATGTTATCCCTGGTTGACACAGAGTTCACCCTGCGTAGGCGCTTCCTTCAAACCACCTCCCAAGTGACCACGACTAGAAACCACAACTAAATCCTCCCTTATCACTTTTCTATATCGGAGATAACCAATTCGGCCCTTAACCTTCCTTCGTCAGCTCTCAACCTGCATATGAACAAGGCCATGACCCTACGCTTAGTTGAAAAAGTGCTTGTCCAGATCTTCGGGACTTCGGAGCTTTAGCTAGGACCAGATCAACGATCCTCTTCCTCTTTCACGATCAATGATCGAGATCTTCTTCGGGACTCTGCACTTCGAGAGTCTCAACTTTTCTTGCTTGACTCCTCCCCATACACCTTTAACCAGGGTTCCTGATCTGCTGACAGGTGTCCTCCCACATATCGACGACTATGAATCGTTTCATCTTTTCGGGCTTCAGAAGTTTCAAAATTCCCTCCTGCACTTTCTCCCGGAGTGCTTTTACCTACAGTCGCCGATCCCTCGACACATGTCCTCTAGAATAGATGGTCGATATATACTCTGGCCTTTCATCCTTTGGGAGTTTTCAAACCAACCAACCTGTCACCTCCTTTCCTTCTAGAGTGCCTGGTCTTTTAGACTGCACAATCTGTCGCCACATGGTGAAATGTTGGAAGAGGAAACGTGGCCCAATCGAGCGAGTGACACGTGTCACATTCTAATCAACTTTTCAATGTTCCAAATGCCCAAAACTTAATGACACATGGCACACATCCCATGTTTCCATGTCATCCCCAGTGACGTCATCGTGCCGTATCACTTCGGCTCTTCGAGCTTCGGGGCTTCGGGAGTTTTCAAACTAGCACACTTCCAATTCTCCCGAATTGGCTAATTTGTCACCACGTGTCCTCCTGGATCGGATGACTAGGTTTCACTTTGGGTCTTCACCTAGAGACCACAGATCTTCTCCATGTGTCCTCCTCAATCCGACGGCTATGATTTCTTTGGGGCTCCGGACTTCAGAGATCTCAAACTTCAACCTTTTTTCTTGAAAATATTTTTATCTGAAGTTCTCGATCCTATGACACGTGTCCCATGTAGATCGACGACCATGATTCCTTTCGGGACTCCAGATCCAAAAATCTCAAATTTTAAACTTATTTGGCCCCACTGGATTTTATTCGAAGTCATGGATCTGGTGACGCGTGTCTCTCAAAAGATCAATGGATACGATATTCTCGGATGATCAGACAGTCATGGTTTGCTCCGGCTCTCCAGGCTTTAGGAGTCTCAAACCTCAACTGAAAGTCTCTTGAACAGATTCCTCCAGAGTTGCTAATATGTTGACACATAACCTCTAGGAGATCGGTGACCAGAATCTAATTCAGATGATCCGATAGTCGATGTTTACTTTGGGTCTCCGGTTCTCCAGGCTTCGAGAGTCTCAAATCTCAACTTATCCTCACTCACTCTTTCCCAGAGTTATTTCACCTGGAGTACATTATCGGTTCACGCATGTCCTCCTATGGATTGACGACCCCCAGTTACTTCAGCTATTTGAAGTTTCGATGTTCGAGCCCTACCTGTCACATCATTGCATGTCTTTCAATTTTCAAGGGAATGCATCGACGGTTTGGAGTAACCCGCTTTTCTCCTCGCAATTCTCCAGATGATGACATGTAACCCCCCTAGGTAAACCATTGTTTGGATTGTGGGACCACCTTGGGAAATGATATCCCATGCAACTCAGTCCGCCACAATGCTTGTTGGTCATTGATCTCTCTCTCCAATGGGATCAAACGATCATGACCTTAACCTTTCTTCCTTTTCATCGGACGACCCCTGTTTACCTGTCCTCTGATCCAACGATCCCGGATCTCCCCGATCCTACTGTGGCGATTGTTCCTGAATTAAAAGGGAACGGTCATGATCCTTCAAACCCTCACATAGGTTCTATGACATTCCATCTCCTGCATAGCATCTACAACTCCATTCCTCCTGAAATTTTCAAATTCATGGTCACCATTCGATCTCGACCACGTTATTCTGACCAATAGACCCGACCCATACCGGCCCCGTGTTTCAACCAGAAGCTATGATACCAATATGTAACATACCCAGCCACCCATAGGTTGGGTACGGTACCTGCAAGTCTACCCTTGGACTTCTTTCTCATGATGACCTTCTTTATTTATTAAGGATGCATAAGATAATAGATTTAATGACATGCACAACAATATTCATCAAGCATGCAAGATCTAAAGATTATGTTAAATGATAATTAAATATACACAACAAAAATACATTCATATACATGTAAATGACAATTAAACTACATAGCGGAATACTTTCATACACAGATAGTAATATCACGATAGAGAGAACTTATCTTTATGAAAGACGACACCGACTGGCTGCAGACCAAGGACGTTCCACCCAACCATAGACATCGCTGCTCTAAATCCCAACAGTAGTGTGACCCCTGAGCCAGGGCTATGAATCCACAAGGACAGTTCCAAAGTGTAATTGGGTTCCCAAACCAGTCAGCTCTCAATCTCTCACAGGTTTCCCAAAACCCACAACAATCCAAGTACCCAGCTCTCTTCTACCCAACCTGTGCCACCCGAGAGAATGGATCTCCACCCTTCTCTTCCATGCAGTCCCTCAGGTATTCCTTCTCCTTCCTTCCAAGGCTTCCAGCACAGCTAGTCCAGAATCTCAATGCTGGAACTCTCAAGACTCGCAGTTGTGAGAAAAACAGGGCACAAGCCAATGCATTTCAGACATGCAGGCCCCAAGTCACGGCTGGATCACACCAGCGACCACTACAACCAACTATCTCATGGCTAATTTATTCAGCAGCTCCGTTTCCTTTGCCAAGCCAAGACGCAGGTGATGATGGATCAATGGACGGGTCAAGGGGGGGTGAATGGGATTGTGTACATGGGAGTAATGAGTGAGGGAATGGGAAAACAATGAACAATTCATTAGTCCAACCCCCCCATCAGACCAGAGGAGGGTTTAAGTAACCTCATGGGGAAAAAAATAACCTCCTGGCCTTCCCCAAGAAGTTCATGTAACCGATCCCCTCTCTTAGACAAAAAGGGTAATAAGAAAAAAATAGGAATAAACACTTGCTCCCTCAATCTCCCTCTCTTGTGGAATTATAGCCCCCTATAACTCTAGTCCTTATCCATATAGCAACGATTAATGTATGTATTATTATTAATGATCAAAAAATTACATTTGTTGGGCATGCTGGCCCTTCAATAATTGTTTGGGCACTCTGGCCTCTCAACATTGCAAGAATACATTATTTAAAATGGGGGTTCAAAAACCTGGGGTGTTACAGGCATGTTTAAGGGCCTCACGCTATGTAAACATTTAAGTTGTCAGGCCTATTCAAGTACCTCAAAAAGAGTGTCAATGCTAAAAAAAATCGGTATGTAAACATTTCAATACAAATAGAAATAATAAAAACATTAAAAAATAATGTCGATGCTCAGAACTTTCAGTATGTAAAAATTTCAATAAAAATTAAAAAATTAAAAAAGAGTGTCCATCCTCAAAAATTTGGATATCTAAACATTTACAAAAACGAGAGTAGTAAAGATGGAAATAAGACTTCCATTATATTCTCCAATGAGATGATGACATATAAGGTTTTTTTTATTATATAAAAAATAATGTTTTTAGTTCTATAGTTGGAAAAATAGTTATGATGTGAAAATTTATAGTCAAAGGACATATTAATATGAAGTCAACGAATTATTCATCACTATAGTCCCTCTACACCTTCGACAGGGACTAACAAGAATAGTTATGATAGATATTTATAGGCAATGAAGAAGATAGTTATCATAAAGGGATGCTTGTGGTTAAGTCTTGTATGCAACAACGAAGATACCAAAGCTTCTGTCATGATCATGTTTTTTTGGGACATTATGAGACGGGACAGACGGCGTCATGAATGCTTTATGAGAAAGTTTGTGGTGTCGAAAATGCCATTTTTTTTTCTTGGGGTGAATATTTTGAATTTACAGAGAGAGTGAACTATTGTATGGGTCTAGAGCCGAGCCTTGGCGCACTCTGGTATGCCCCTGGTTTTACCAGGGGGTGTAACCATACTCTCCTTTACCTAGTTTATATCCTTACATTCTTAGGCTCTTGTTTAGAGGCTCTTGTAAGTTACTTGTCCTCCTTTTAGCGGATTCCCATGTTTAGATTACTTTTAGTGGAGTGAAGGTGCCCTTCCCTAGTCCGCCTTGGTAGAGTTTAGTGGTTAGTAGGTGTTATTTCTGCGATTGGAGAATCTCCACTCTTTATTTTCACATTTAATACTATTCTTGGAAACTGGTTTCGACGGATTTAGGAGTTACTCTTCAGTTATTGTGCATCTGAGGTGGATTCTTGGTAACTGTTCATCCTTACCTTCCAAGCATTCTATTTATTAGTGGAGCCCAGGTGGCCTAATCATGGACCCGCCTAGGCTGGCAGTTATTAATGTTGACGTCCAAGCTCTCATGGGAGTGGATGACGAAGGAGTCTGGCAGGCAAAGGGTATTTTCACCTCTTTGGACACCCTGAGTACTTGTACTACCTCACTTAAACACACTCCAACTATTCTTACTTCCCTTGCCTCTCATCCTAAGATTCGTACCTCTAAAGAATTTCTTCAACATAACATTTTTTTGCCAGGTTTAACAGAAATCCCCTTGGATGCGGTCCCTCGCTATCCTTCTACTGATTTGAGAGAGAAGCTGAGTCGGGCCTTTACAGGATCCCACAACAATGAATGGTTACCGACTATTACCCCTCGAGGTGGTTGCCATTTGTGGAGGCCAAACAAGGCAGTGAGAAAGATGGTTTTACGCTCTGATGTTGGTCTGGAGGAGACTTGGAGGTTATCAATGTGCGGTCTCGTAGGGAGACTTTCATATAGGAACCTAAGCATTTCAACGCTCCCCATGTGGGTTGAGCAAGTATGGACTCCCCTTTTAGGTTACACTCTCGAACTTTTGACATTAAATAAAGGTTGGTTTGGTTTTATGTGTAATTCACCTCAAGATGATTATCGCTTACTGGAAAGTAAATGGATTATTGGAGGGGGAAACCTTATGTTGAAACATTGGAGGCTAGTGTACGACCCAGTTATAGAATATTTCTAGCACAAACACCTTTGGGTCCTTCTGCCCGGTTTACCTTTGCATTTTTGGAATGAAGGATCCCTACAAGAAATCAAGAACTCCTTGGGATATTTCATTATAGTTGACAAGATTTCACTCTCGGCTGCATCGCAAACAATTTGGAAAATATTGGTTGAAATGGACATACATTTTGGTCTTCCTGAAGTGTTGGAGATTGAGTGGAGAGGAAGACATTTTCATCAGCGAATAGATTATTTAGGATTACCCTTTAGATGTAGCTTCTGTAGGAGCACTGACCACCTAAGACATGATTGTAAAGGTCTAGTAGTGGAGGAGGATGAATCCAAAGATGTTTCTCTCCACCAACCTTGATCGGACTTGTCTATGGGTGTGGATTTCACTGGTCTAAGATCTTTTCATTTTCCACAGGAAGATTCTGATTTTCTAGTTATGAAAGGCACTACGACGGGTAAGTTGAAAACTCTATTCCCTGTACTTTACTCAACCTTGTCTCAGTTTCAAAAATATGCTTTGGATGCATCAGATTGGCTTAAAAACAAACTATTAATGTAGATGTTTCTTTAGTACTGGAGAAATGTGGTGGTGTTGAGTCTAGAAGTGTTCTGGACAAGGGTTTATTTTCAGATATTTCTATGGTTGTCTAAGCTCTGCCTTCTGGTTTGGTTTCATCCTTAGCTGATCTTCAACAGTCAGTTCCATCTACTTATCAGTCAGTTTCTAATCATATTGATATCCCCCTTCCTTCTAGCCTGTAGATTGTTGGGTCACCTGCTCTCCTGGGTTACCATGAACTGGAAGATGATGAGCCTTCACTTCATGTGGTCTTGCAATACTTACTACCTTTCATATGTGACCCTAACTCTTTGGTTCAACTACCTGTCTACCTTGGAAACTCTGTTATCGACCCTGGTGTTACATCTGGTGAGTCTAGTAAGCCCAATTCACATGTTGAAGGGTTTGGGAAAGAGTTCGCATGGTCTAGGGGTTTAGGTATTGATTATTCACCTATAAAAACGAGGAGTGCCAGGAAAAATTCTACTGTTTCGACTCCTTTGATTCCTGATTCTCGTCCATCCACTGACAGCGGGGCACTTAGAGCAATGAAGGCCCTTTCTCATGCTAAGTAATGGTTTTTCTCTCTCTTAATCTTAGAGGGACCAAAGGCACCCTAAAATTGGCCTCCTTTCGACGTGTTTTGGACTAAACTTGACCTGACATTGTATTTCTTCAGGAAACTTTGATATCGTCTCATAAATCCAAATCCTTCATGCATGCCTTTCCCCCGCACTGGGTTTTTTGTGCAGTGAATTATTTTAGTACTTTCAGTTGTCTATTGGCTTCTTGGGATACGAGAATTTACAATTTGGTTCCTTTTATCACTTTTGGTGGAATTTTATTGATAGGATCTTGTTTATCTAGCAAAAGGAAGATTTCATTGCTAATTGCTATGGCCCTTGTGTGGATAAAAGAAGATTCTAGACCCTTGTGGTGGATTCCAAACTATTATCTATCAAAAATCTAATTATTGCAGGGGATCTGAATCTTACTCTATCTTTGGGATAATCTTGGGGTGGATAGGCTTCAGTAGGATGCTTGGATGGTTTTTTCAAAGCCCTTTTTCAAAACAAAAATCTTATTGATATCGAGATGGGAAAGGTTGTACCAACGTGGAGGAACATGTGTTCTGGTTCAGATGCTATTTGGAAATGACTAGACAGATTCCTTGTGTCTGAATATTTTCTATCAAGCGTTGGTCTTTATAAATCATGGGTGGAATATACATTTGTATCTGAACATGATCTGGTGATTATACAACTAGAAATCTCTCCTCTCTTTAAGGCCTACCCTTTCAAATTTAACTCGCAATGGTTGGTTGATCAGAATTTAACTGTTTTGGTCCATAATCTCTGGACAGATCCAAAATTCCTTGGTGAGAGTGGAAAGAAAAAAAGGATGGTCTGGAAACTTAAAAATTTGAAATCCAAAACAAAGCAGTGGGCAAAGTTATGCACCATTAAGGAAAACTCCCATCTATTGAAGATCAAAAAATATATAACAGACTTGCTTCAGCCCTCTTCGGGAATTTCGAGAACATGACAGGAGGATTTAATTCTAAACAATATTGAACAAAGTAGAAACAAGTATTTAAAGGAAAAAGGAATAACTCTGGCATCAAAGGAGTAGGGCCATATGGATCAAAAGTGGGGATCAAAACACCAAGTTCTTCCACAACTTTGCCAATTTCAGAAGAAATCGTAAATTTGTTTGGGAAATAAGAGACTATTTAGGCATTCTGCACAGTGGTCAAGAAGATCTTAAAATAGAAGCAACAAAATATTTCAAATGTTTTTTTAGAGAACAGGATCCTCCGCCGACTATGGATCAGGTCAAAGTGGTTAGTCTCTTCTCTAGGTTTATTACTGAAAATGAAGCAGTGACATTATATCGTCCAATTATTGTAAGTGAAATAAAAGTGGTTTTAACCTTATTTAAGTGTGACAAGAGCCTAGGGTCTGATGGTTGGATGGTAGATTTCTTCATACACTTCTTCGATCTGGTAGGCGAAGACCTTTTAGAAATGGTGGAAGAAGCAAGAACCAAAGGTATTATCTCAGGTGGTATAAATTCAACTTTCTCGACCATTATTCCAAAAGTAAATAAACCACAAACCTTTGGGGATTATAGGCCTATTTATTTAAGTAACCTTTGTTATAAAATAATCACAAAGATCATAGCAAACAGGTTGAAACCCCTTCTCTCCATATCACTTTTGGATGAGTAGATGGGATTTCTGAAAGGTCGTCATATTCAGGATGCTATTGGGATGGTTCATGAATGCCTTCATAGTATTAAAAGGAAGAATTCAAAATATATGGTTCTAAAATTGGATCTTCAGAAGGCCTATGATTGCATCAATTGGGACCTATTAAGGATAATTTTAATTCAAATTGGCCTTGGTATTGACATGACTAATTGGATCATGAGTTGTGTAATTTCCTCATCCTTTGTTGTTTTATTAAATGGGGAGGCCACTGATTTCTTCAAAAGTTGCAGAGGACTCCGCCAAGGATTCCTATTATCGCCTCTTTTATTTATATTGGTCATGGAAGGCCTCAACCTTCTTCTAAAAGAGAGTCAAAGCGATGGCATGCTGACGGGTATTAAAGTATCCAAAACTATTAAAATCTCAAATTATGGGATTTTAATTTGAGATGATGATGTTTGTAGATGATTTTATTATTATTTCACATGCTACTTTAAGTGAATGGTGGGAGATCAACAAGATTTTTAAACTATTTTGTTTAGCGTCTGGTTTAAAGGTAAATGTTCAAAAATCGACAATTCTCCATGAAGGACTATCAACTCAGGATCTTGATCCTTACAAATTGTTTTTTCCATTCAATTTCTCTGACCTTTCTGTTGGTTTCATATATCTTAGGTATCACTTGAAAATCGAGGTGCAATGTGTCGAGGATTGGATCTAGATGTTGCATAAAGTTGAAAAGAAGAATGGGAATTGGTGTTATAGGAGGATTTATTTGGGAGGTCACCTTACTTTATTAAAATGAGTTTTAGAATGCCAACTGGTGTACTGGATGTCTCTTGAGATCATTCCATACACTGTTTTAAACAATCTGAGAAAGACTTTTTTCAACATTCTTTGTAAAGGGAACAGTGAAACTAAACATTATCATTTGTGCAAATGGGACCTTCTAACACTGCCAAATTTGGAGGGAGAGGTATGCAGAATTTATTTGATTTCAACAAGGAATTGGTGGAAAACTCTCTCTGGAATGTCCTGATGTGTGATGGTATTTGGCATAAATTTTTTATTGATAAGTACCGCCACACACTACGGTTAAAAGTTGGCTCATATCTCCTTCATTCCTTCATAAATTGGCTTCCAGATTTTGGAGAGGTCTCCCGAAATCAATCCATTTGATCACACACTAGTTAAGCTAGTTGTCGAGTTTGGGTCACATCATAGCACTTGGTAGAGATAGGATCCTTGGAATGGGTGATAATTCCTTCATCTCACCTCCTCTTTTGTCTTCTTAAAAAAATCGAAATATCACCTCTCTCCTGCAAGAGAGGAGGAGAATGGACGATCACTCTTCTTCTTTGTGGTTTTCCAGTTCGGATTTAGGACTTTCAGGTGATTTAGGATATGAATGGAATCGTTTCTGGAGGGCCCTCATTGACTTGGGTTCCTTTCTCCAAGACATAGAAGATGAACTCTTGTGGACCGACAATGATAACTCAAGAATCATCACTATTAAGAATACTTATCTGGCATTGCTATCTACACATGGTTTAAAAAAGGTACTGGGATGGAGACAAGCTTTATGGAAATGGGACTTGCAACTCAAAATAAAATACTTCATCTGGTTGGCCACCAAGAACAATATCCTAACATGGGAAAACCTGAATTTCAAAGGATGGGAAGGACTGTCTCGGTGTTACCTCTGTCTTCAAGATTTTGAAAGAACTAATCATCTATTTATTCACTATGCCTTTGCTATATCAGTTTGGGAAAGATTGGCTACGATTCTAAAATTCAAAAACTGTTGGAAAGGAAATACCTTGAATGATTGTTTTAATTTATGGGTGAATGATAAATTTGTCCCAACTTTGGTTGCAACGCACACTTGCTGGTTTATATGGTTAGAAAGAAACACACCTATCTTTGAGGAGAAAAAGACATCTATTCACACAATGATCTTTAAAACTTTAGGCTTTCAAAATTGTGGTTTGAAATCTCAGAAGTCTGCGCCTTTGCATTCTATTATGATCCAATAAAAAAAGAATATTATCACAGCTTGGTTTGATGGGGTTGCTCAGATGGATGGCCAAATGTGTGGAGTTGGTGGTGTCTTTAAAACTCCATATTGGACGTTTTATAAATGGATTTTTAATTGTGGGAGAGGAACAAATACCAGAGTTGAATTAATGGGTGTATGGGCTACGCTCAGGTTGGCATTACATATATCTTTCCACAGACTCCAAGTCCTGGGGGATTCTAAAGTAGTAATTGATTGGATCTCTGATAGAGATAGACTTCAATCAAGTACCATTGATGCATGGAAGCCTAGAATAAAGGAATTAATAAAATCCTTTCTAGATATAAGTTTTGGGCATGCCTTCAGGGAATACAATGTTGAAGTTGATCATCTCTCAAAGATGTCTTTACAGGAACGAGAAGGCCGGATAACCTTTTCTCAGTGGACAAATGGGGTAGAAGGCACCAAGCTTTTTCTTAGTCTTTATTAGCCCCATTTCTTTCTGTCTTGGTTTTTTGTATATAGACAATATGTTATGTTTCTACTTTCCTCTGTTGTATCTCCTTTGGAGGTTTATCCCTCCAAGTACTTTACAATTTTCAGTCTTTTTGCCGATCTTTTCCTGATCCTTTTTGGATTCCAGCTCCGTTTGCTTCTTTGTATTGGGAGTGTGATTCCATGGTATCTTTTTGGGACTGTCTGTCGCCTGTACCAATCCTAGTCTTGGATCTGATATGTAAACAAATTATATCTCTAATATAATTGGGCAAATTTTCTATTGGAAAAAAAAAAGACAATGGCCTTTTCTTGGAGGCATGACTGCAATTAATATGGCCAAGGGTCTTACATCCTTCATTATAAAGACCAAATACTTGAATTCGCAATGAAAAATGAAACAAAACAAAATGAGAAAATGATATGAATACAAATATAAAGTATAAAGTACAGGGGTGGCACCATAATAAGAGGAAAAAATCCCTTAAAAGGGTTGTACGCAATATAGGTTTTTTCATTCTTCACTTATAATCAGAGAATCAAGATTTACACACTATTTTAAAGACTCGTTATAAAATTGTGTTTTTAAGTCGTGATGTGTGTGAAAATGGATATCCAGGAAGTTATTCTATGGAAGATATATAATCATTAATCCAATTTTTACTTAATGTGATAATGTTCACAGCTTCATTTTTGATGGAGCTAATTTAAAAATGATATATAATAAATTAATATTAATAAAATTTTATAAACTATACTATGTTATAAATTTTATATTAGTTTTAAATTTTGAAATTAAAAATAAAATAACAATGATGATGATGAAGATGATCCATTTAGACTAGAATTGGTCTATTGAACCTATTGTGATCTAATTGAGGTATAAACAATGTTGTTTCCTAATACTTATGAATAAGATTATTTACAATAACTCTCAATATACAATTAACATAAAAGATATTTAAATGAGTGAAAACAATTGAATTTAAAGAATATAAAAATAAGTGATAATTTAGATAAAATATGAGAGATGAGACATTATTACACATACAAACAAAACTCAAATAATTTATTTCTTTACAATAAATTGTAACTCCATTATATAGACTTTACAACTTGTTATCAGATCTAACTTATTTATAATATAGAAGGAGAGGTTGAAAGAATATCTCAACTACACATCAAACTAGGAGACTAAGTTGGAGAGAATCTCTCTCACAACCAAGTAGCTAACAACTCCCTAAATAATAGAGTCAAAAAATCCATGTAGAGAATAATTTTTACATTACAAGAAACAATACATTATCAGACCACATTATGAAGAATCCCACATTAACAATAAGACAAGTAGGAGTTAATCATGCCACCCCTCCCTTAACAAGTACTTGTATTGATCTCTCTTAGGTATGGTCTTCATCATTATGCCTTAACCATTTCGAAATATTCCAAGCCACTAACTCCATCAAGCTCTCTCTTAACCCTCATAAATGTGTAGCTCCCAAGTTGAATTCTTAGTTTCCTAATGTGTAGCTCCCAAGTTGAATTTTGAGTTCCCTCCCTGAACTCTTGAACGGATCTCCCAAATCAATTACTGGACAACAACTCACACACCTGCATGTCATGTAACCTCATTAGAAGACCACTCACATGTCTTCAACAAATAATGAGATATCGTTCCCTAGATCCACAACTCCCGAACTAACTAGAAAAGTATCCATATTGAGATTTTACCTTTATTTGATCCATTCAAACCAAGAAATCAATTCAAATTTGAGTGCAAACACTGAACAACTGGTCATCCTATGGAAATACTTCCATCTACTGAGACACCTAGGTACCCAACCGTGATGTTGGGAAATTCTCTAGGAAATAGTCTAGATACTGAATGTATCCAAGTCAATCTTACACCATGACCTCTCATGGAAAGCAAATATGTGGGAAAATATCTCACACATGCACATAGAAATCTTCACACTAAACACACACTCCATATATTACTCACAAAAAAAATAATCTCCTGGGCCCTCGCATGAGGGAGTCAAATACCAAGATAAAATATGAGAGATGAGACATTATTACACACACAAACAAAAATCTATTGAATAATTGAATTATTTACAATATATTGTGACTCCATTATATAGAGTTCATAAGTTGTTAGATCTAACTTATTCCCAATATAGAAGGAGAGTTTGAGAAAATATCTCAACTACACACCAAACTAGGAGATTAAGTTGGACTCTCTCACAACCAACTAGCTATAAACCTCCTACATAATAGACTCAAACAACTCAATAGAGAATAATTTCTACATTACAATAAACAATAAATTACCAAACCACATTATGAAGAATGCCACATTAACAATAAGAAAAGTATGAGTTAATTACTCCAACAAATTTGATATTAAATATTTTTATTTTCACTTTTTGTGTTGCAATGTTTTTTTTCTATTTACATTTCATATCACCAACAGGCCGGGAAACACCACTTCTTGGACATGTTTCTTAACTCTGATACCAATCTGTAACGTCCCGACCCAACCAGGTCGATTCATGCTACTGCAATTAG
>SNQJ01S0057576.1:63410-84462 GCA_010110895.2 Picea sitchensis | reverse complement strand
CTTTTTTTTTTAAGTTAATGCTCCATTGTAAAGTGTATTTCACTTCAAGTATAAAAGTGAATCAGTATAAGTATCTTTAATATTTTATTTTAGAGTTATTTATTTTGCATGTAAATTTTCTTTTATAAAGTAACTTCATTGTAAAAGTGATCCCCACTTCTTTTTATAAAAGTGGGTCGCTTCATAAAGCACCTTACACCAGCATGTGGTCATTTGGTTATCGTTTATGCCTTTTTTTTTAAAGGGCATAACTTTCACATCCGAAGTCCGTTTTCAGTGCCGATTTTTTTTAAAACAGCCTAATTTTTCGAGATATTTCCATCCAGATCATCAATTTCAGTTTTTAAATCCATATTATCTACATATTTAATATGGCTTCTTCAAGTAATATTTTTCTTACCAACACCAACTACTTCCAATGGAAATCTCATATGGAGGATTTATTAATAAGTAAAGGCTTGTACCGGATTACCTTGAGAAATGAAACATAACCTACTGATGCCGATAAGAAATTCAAATGGGATAATAAGAATGGAGAAACACGTGGACTAATCAGAATGTCCGTCTCTACCGATTTAAGGTTCCACCTTTAACAAATTGATAAACCCAATGAAGCTTGGGAAAAGATTGAATCTGTGTTTGGTAAACACAATATTATTCGAGCACAACAGTTAGAAAATCAAGTACTAACTTTAAGTCCAAGTGATTTTTCTTGCATTGAAGACTATCTATCTAAGTTTAAAACACTTATAATTTTATGTGAAGGATGTAAGATAAAGATGGATTAAGAGCGTTGCATCTATATTATTATTTCTAAGCTAGGTAGTGCATATTTTGTGTTTGTATCTACCTTTTATGCGATGAAAGAAGCTCTAGGGACAACTTATCAAAAATCCACTCTTGATTCATTTTGTGATGCTTTGATTAGAGAGAAAGATAAGCTTGTACAACTTGGAGTGATCAACACTGCAGGTACCTCAAACAAAGCCTTAGTCGTTCATCATAAACATAAACCCAAGAATACCAAGAAGAAACATCCTCGCCACAACTACAAGCAACATAAAGAGTCCCAAACCCACTCAGACAACTTCCGCTCCTAATGGTGACAAAGGAGCAAAATATAAGAATAATAAGACTAACTAACATTGCAACTTGTGTGATAAAGATAATCATGATGAGTCCAAATGTTTCAAGAAGATGACAGCTTTAGAAGCAACAATGAACAAGAACAACCTCAATATTGATTCTATTTATTCTTCTTCTTCTCATATACATGCACTTTCTACTTCTAGTTTCTCCTTTAATACAACTTCTACTTCTTCTTTTGATGAGTGGCTTATTGATTCTGGAGCATCTTATCATATGGCTAAGGATAAAGACATATTTTATGCTTTAAATGAATGTAACACCAATAAAATATTTGTTGGTGATGATATATCTCTTAGTGTTGTAGGATATGAAACAATTCAAGTAGAAAATGGTCATTTCAATGATGTATTATGTGTTCCAAGTCTTTCTTTGAACCTTCTATCAATATATCAAATCACTCATTCAGGGGAAGGTAAAGCCATCAAGTTTTCACCTCACCAAGTTGTAATCAAGGATCTAAAAGATCCTAAGCATGTTCTTGCAACTAGAATTGTTGATGATATTACTAGGTTGTACAAGTTTGACAACTTTGGGTCATCATATTTTTCATCAGTTTTTGTTGCTCATAGCGATGACTCGAGCAAACTTTGGCATGAGCGGTTTGGTCATCTAAACTATCGCTCATTGCAACAACTATGTAATCAGTAGATGGTGACTAGTCTTCCTCCTGTTTCATGCAGAGATGGTGTTTGTGCCGGTTGTGTTCTTGGAAAACATCATCGAGACAATTTTGACAAACGTGCCTCTTGGCACGCCTCGAGCCCTTTGCAGCTTGTTCACATTGATTTGTGTGGTCAACTTTCTTCTCCTTCTTTTTCTGGGTGTAAGTATTTATTCACTTTCATTGATTTCTTTTCCATACATACTTGGGTTTACATCTTAAAACTTAAGAGCAGAGTTTTTGATAATTTTTTGGCCTACAAGACCCTTGTAGAAAAGTAATATGGACATCAAATTCAAAGGTTAAGAACAGATAATGGAGGGGAATATGTGAAAAATAATTTTACAAGTTACTACACTAGACAGGGCATCCAAATGTAACACATTGTTCCATATACACCACAACAAAATGGTGTTGTTGAGAGAAAGAACCACACATTAAAAGAAATGGCTAATTGAATGATCCAATCTAAGGGATTAAGTTTAAAGTATTGGGCGGAAGCCATCAACTATGCAAATTTCATAGTAAATCACACTCCCAGAAAGGCTCTTAAAAATATACCAGAAGAAGCTTGGAATAAAATTAAACGAGATGTAAGTCACTTCCGTGTATTTGGCAGTATATCTTGGGCTCACATTCTTGATGAGAAAAGGAAAACATTGCAGCCTAAAAGTGAGAAGTGTATATTTGTTGGTTATTTTGAAGATGCCAAAGGTTATATACTTCTTCAACCACATTGTAATGAAATTATTATTAGAATAGATGTTAAATTTGATGAAAATATCTTGTCGTACGAGCCTAATTCGACGTTTGTGCCCTCTTTGGCCTACAAGCCTAATTTGACTTTTGTGCCTTCTTCGACCTACGAGCCATATTCAACATTTGTGCCTTCTTCTGTTTTGGTTTCTTCTTCAAATGATGACAATGAGGATGAGCATCCACCTCCGCCTTCTCACCTTCCTCAAGATGAGTCCTTTGAACTTGAACCAACACCAACTTCATCTCCATCGCTTCCTAGATGGGTCCGTTCAACACGAGAAGCAACTGGTTATCTTGTCAGTGATTCTTTAGATCAACATCAGACACGTTCATAGTTCCAACAAGCCTCTTCTCTTTTGGATCAATTTTCATAGACTCATGATCCTTAGACATTTGCAGAAGATTCAGGTCATCTAGATTGGGATACAACAATGAATGAAGAGTATTGTTCTTTAATGGCAAATGATACTTGGGATCTTGTACCTCTTCCAAAAGGAAGAAAACTTGTCAGATGTAAATGGGTCTACAGAAATAAGTATGCATCAGATGGAAGTGTTGAAAGACACAAGGCTTGGTTAGTTGCAAAAGGATTTTCCCAAGTTGAAGGAATTGACTATAATGAAACATTTTCCCCTGTTGCCAAAATGAATTCTATCCACCTTGTTCTTTCCCTTGCTGCCTCACATAAATGGGAGGTCCATCAAATGGATGTTAAATCTTCCTTCTTGCATGGAGATTTGAAAGAAGAAATCTACATGGAACAACCTCCTGGCTATGTCCATAATGAATCTATCCTTGTTTGTCTCCTTAATAAATATCTTTATGGTCTTAAGCAATCTCACTGAGCTTGGTACGTCAAAATTGGGCATATTTCTTAATAACACTGGATTCTCTAGATGCCATTATGATCCTAATGTCTATACCAAGAAAGTAGTAAGCCATCTCATAATCCTTGTCTTTTATGTTGACAACCTTATCCTTACTGATAGTGACTCAAAAATTTTAAACCATGTGAAAACCATCCTTAAGAAGAAACTTGAAATGACAGACTTAGGATTTTTACATTGTTTCCTTGGTAGCCTTTTATACTTGACTTATACCCATCCTAATATTTCCTTTTTTGTTGTTCTTGTTTCCCGGTATATGCAAACACCCCATGAAATCCATTGGAAAGAAACTAAGAGGATACTTCGCTATGTCTATGATACAGTCCAGTTCAGGGGGGATCCTTTATTGGTTGGTTTCACTGATTCAAATTGGGCTGGCGACCCTGATGATTGGAATTCTACTACATGTTATGTTTTTAACCTTGGTTCAGGACCTGTCACTTGGGCCTGTAAGAAGCAATAGGATATTGCACTTTCTTCAGATAAGCAGAGTACTGAGCAACGATAAATGCAATTCAGGATGCCTTATGGCTTCGACAGAATCTTTCTGAGTTTGGATTCCAACAGTATCATATGACCATCCTTTGGTGCGACAATCAGAGTTCCATCAAGATCTCCAAATACCCAACTCAACATCAGTGCAAAAAACACATCAAGATACACATGCACTTCATCAAAAAGCTCATTCATGATCAAGCTATTGAAGTGATCTTTTTCCTTACAGAAGATCAAGTTGCAGAGATTTTCACAAAGTCTCTTCGATCTATGTTAGGAGTTCACGAATTTATCATCAAGGGGGGATAGGCTCTAATTCATCCTTCCTTCTCCTATTGTGTCACTATTGTAAATCCTTCAATTCTATCCCCAGTTGTTCTTAAGGGGGGATGTTAGGATATTTAGACACTTAGGAGCTAGTTAGGATCTACTTGGTCTAATTAGTATGCATTTATAGTTAGGAAATTTGAGGGTCACGATATGTTCTCAACATAGAGTGATCCGACGGTTCACATTCTCCTCGATCTTAATGGCCATTGATCCATGGATTAACACTCGATTGGTCCATGATCTCTATTTAAAGAGCATGGAGTTTCATTTGTCGATGATCGATTATGAGAAGCTCTCTTGTAAAATCTCTCTATAATCATTTTCTTTTGCATTAATAAACTGTTCCAAGTGGTTGCGTTGGCTGGGGCCATGGATGTTTCCCCATAGGGGTTTTACCACATTAAAACATCATTCTATTGATCTTTGATCTGGTTGTGTGAGTGTTTACTAAAGGTGTTCATCCTTTGTTGGAATACCTGTGTTTCGAACATAATTCTTTTAATGTCTGACCAAGATGGGTCCATTGTGTTTGGAGATGCCTTTGTTTTGGACCACTCAAAATTTTACCACTGTGTGTTGGATGCCTGAAATTTGTCTCTATGTGGTGTGTGCTTCTAGCGCTGGCAATGATTTTTTCCAGAGCGACCTTGTTATGGTGTAGTTGGAGCTTGTTCCAGATGTATATTGGTTGTAATTTCCTTGTAATTCCCACTTTTTTGTTGATATCCAAGTCACAGGGTGACAAGGTGAACAAAGTAATGGTTTTAGTTGGGAAAGATAGACACCATTGGAAAATTTAAAGGAAGATAAATTTGGTCAAATTAATTGGGGGGATTTAGACATGAAACCTCGAGTGGTTTGTTTCCAACAGGGTGGTCCAAAGTAAGCTCGTAAAGTGAACAAGAAAGGAAGAAGGGATAGATAGAATCGACTTGTAGATGATTGGGCGGGTTATTTGGTTTTCTTAGCCACTTTTTTTTTAATGTCCGAGTCTCCTTAAAGGCTCTTGTACATCGATGCTTGATGCCTGGGGAAGGTGGGTTTCCCAATCTCTAGTTGACATAATTGTTTGAAAAAACATAAAAATTGTTATGAAAGTTTCTCTTACCATAAGGAGTAACATTTTCTACCTATGGAGTGTGGTGTTTCAAAACAAAACTCTTTCACATCGTGATTCCTTCATTCCAGGCTTGATGAAAAGTGTAGAGTCATGTGAACTCTTGGTACTTATCCATTACGCCAAAGAGAGGAAAACCTTTCTTACACAAGAATAAGTGAATATGGGAGTCACATCGTAGTCCTTGGAGGTTGATATTCCAAGGCCACATTATACCAATATTAATTGCAATAATAAATGGAACATTTAAGGGATGGGATGGGATTTCCAATCTCCATTAACCTTCATTTCATCTTTCCTTAAGGTGGATCCTTTCTTGGTAAGCTGATCTACCGCAATATTCAACTCCCACTTGATGTGGAATATAAATAGTTTTGAAATGGAAAGAGAAGATCTTGGATATGTGTGAGAGCACCTTTGTATATATTGATTCTAGTTATGTTTTGTTTGATAATGGTTCTTATGAGAATCATAGAGTTGCCACAAATTATGATTCTTCAAATCCCTTCCAGAATATCATGTTTGATTCCTTCATAAAGAGAAAATGTTTTTCCTTCATTATTGGTCATTATTCCAAGAACCCATGTAAAATTTAAGATGATATGTCCTTTGGGATAACTTATTGTCCCCCTTGCACCTACAACCCTTGGGTTTCTTTGAGATGCTCCATCGAAAAAAAGAATTTAATCCTTTTGCTGCATTCGCCAGTCTAAAAAATTCTCTCTTGGTAGACATACTACCCATTTTGGTGTGTTGGATAAATATTTGGTGGAAGTTTGTTGGCATATCATCAACTGTAGGATGGCCGACCAATTGGATTCTTGCATATCCACTGTTTTGTTTCTCCAACGAATTTGGGTCCTCATATATTTAGAGAGGATTGCACATGTTCTCATAATTGTTTGAATATATTCACTATCTAGGTGATGATACCCTCTTTTAATAGAGTAATCCACACTCCCCCATCTTCTTGAGTCAATGAGATGTCAACTTTTTGGGGCGCAACCCTGAAGCGACTAAAGGAAGGTGTCGATTGAATCTTGTAGGTATGCAAGAGCTTGCAATGGTTTCCAACTATCCCACAATTTGTCTCTTGACGAAACAAAGAGATCGTAGAGGGTGAATAATCCATGATTCTTCATCCAAGGTCATAGAATATGAAGTGGCTCAATTATGGGATGCCTCTCCACTTCCACGATTTGATCACCCCACAGGTTAATTCGTCACATGTTCACTGGTATCCAATTCATATTGGCACATATTAGAGGTCTAATAGCTATTAGAATTTTGAATATTGGAGAGACGATTTTCACTTTGGTTTGTAGGCCTGCATTGTATTTTTGTTCCCTTGAAAACATTTTTGCCAGAGAGCTTTTTTCCACAAGGTGTATTTTTCGGTGATCAAATGCCATAGCAGTTTTTCTCCCATTGTTAAGTTATTGAGAGTTGGTTCTCGAATGCCCAAACCTCCATGGTTTTTTTCACTTGTCACTTGGTTCCAGTTTACCAAGTAAAACTTATTTTTTGTTGTTTTCCCTTCTTTCCATAAAAGTGTACAAATTCTTCTTGCTATTTGATTGGAAATGCATTTTGGAGCGAGAAGCACAGGGATTTGGTAAATAGGAAGCACTGATAGAACAACTTTGATCAAGATTATTCAAGATGATGGGTTTATCCATTGGGTGCCCCAATGTGTTAACTTCTTGCTGACTTTTTATAGGATTTTCTACCAGACTTGCATGTGTGAGTATTTGAAGGATATTGGAATCCCTAAATACTTGATTCAACATAAATTTCCTCATTTGATGGGGGAACTCAACACAATGGAGACCATTTCTTCCTAATGAAGGATGATTGATCCAGGTGGATATTGGTGGCCACCAAAATATTCCAACTAGATCACATACAACTTTCATCTTGGCAGTTACAATTTTCATTTTGGCAGTTTTTTTAAAGTTTTTAAAGTCTGAAACTTCCGAGGCCATTTTGAGGCCCTAAACGAAGTTTTTTTTGGATTTTTAATGGCCCTCGACATAAGTTATACTTCTTCAGTAGACCTTTCTGACGAGGTATCGAACACCTAAAATGGAGATCGTATGCAAAATTTACAACCTCAGGAAGTTGATGTACCAACTTACCCCAATAGGGCCCACATGAATTTTGGCGCTTCATCTCCTAGGGTTAGGTTTTTGGATGTCTAGGGTTTTGGCATTCATGCTTGATGTAAAAATGCCTTTGGAGCCTCATTGTACTCATATTCTTGTGAATGAGTTCAGCCATCACATCTCTTCTTAGAGATAAGCTACCACCATTCTAGCAATCTTGTTTCAATCTACATTTTACAGTTTCAACATATTTCTTTATTGAATAGAAGTGAATTTTTACTGTATCTCTTTGTTAATAATATAGATCTATATTCATTTAGTTCTTCTCATAAAAATCCGAATCAATGCCCCAATGTGTTAACTTATTGCTAATATTTTCTAGGAATTTCTACCAGATCTGCATGTGCGAGGATTTGAAGGATATTGGAATCGCTAAATACCTAAAGGATGATCTATTTTATACTAAAGGGAATTGGAAGACACATGCTATTTCTCTCGAAGTTATGGGAGAGATGTTCCAACCAAATATTTGACATTTCCTTTTGTTAACTTCTCCACCTAAGTCATCGAGAAAGGAGTCGAGAATGCCTTTGAAGTGAGCAACGATGGTTGTTGAGGCTCCCCCCCATTAAGAGGGTATCTTTCACAAATTGTGAATGATTGACATTTTTTAATCCTCATACTATTTGAAGACTGGGGAGAGTTCCATTCACCCTCTCTTGCTCTAGATTTCTGCTAAGGTATTTAGCTACAATGATGAAAATAAGGGGCGATAGACAATAGCCCTGTCAAAGGCCTCTGCTTGCTTGAAAGAAGGTTGAGGGTTTCTCGTTTATTAGGGGAGAAATTCATGGACTGCTAATATAGGTTGATATCTATCTTATAAAATTTTGGTTGAAACCAAAATGTTCCATGACCTAAAAAAGAAACAAGTGTCTGACACGATCGAAAGAATTTTCCATATCAAATTTGATGGCCATACCTTTTCCTTTGGCTTGATAGCTTGTGTGAATCACCTCTTGAATGCGAACTATGTTGTCCATAATTTTCATTCCTGCATGAAGCCACCTTGGTTTTGGGAGATGATATTTGAAAGGACCCTTTTTAGGAGAGTGGCTATGATTTTGGTTAGGATTTTATAGGATGAGTTGCACAGAGATGTAGGTCAGAATTGGGAGAAGGAAGTTGGATTAGTTTCTTTAGGATTCAAGGTAAGGTAGGAGTATTTTGGGCTCCCTCCTATCCTTATGGATTGATGGGAATAGTGCAACATTATTTTCAGACCTATGTTAATAATGTCCCAAAAGGAGCAGTAAAAGGAACTGGAAAAACCATCTGGGTTGGATGATTTATCGAGGTTGGATCATTTCATGCTTGCACACATCCTTCCTCATGATGGGCGTTTTATACCCATGGTTTCTTCATATTTGACCAACAAAACCCCCAAAGAATCGACATATCAATCCTCGACCAGGGCCATGGAAGGTCTCACCCGATAAGCAGAGGACATCATAGAGACCATAAGGTATTGTGATGGGGATGAAAGAAAAAACATTGGATTATCCATCTCAATTGGTACACATGCATATTATCATGTATAACTCATAAGGACTAAGAATTAAAACTATACACACACATAACTCAACAATGCATAATAGACACCAAGTAGATCAAAACCACAACAAAATTATTATTCCTTTCATTTCGTTCAACTCAAACATATAGTATACATCAAGGAGGCCATAAGTAGCAACAATAGAGTTTCAGTTCTTCTTCATATAACTTCTTAGTAATACAAACTAGTGTGCAGTGCACAAATCCTTCATACTACAGATTTATAATAGACTCTGTCTGTATTCGGACAACAATGCACCATTACAATAGGCTTAGAGTGAGCATAATGATCATCCCTATGACACACTGACTCTTTCTAGTGAACTGTCCAACTCTAATTCTAGTGTAATTGTTGCCTTTTATAGTTTTCTTCTGCTCAAGAGATCTTCTTTTTCTTGCTATGATACACTCCCTCTAGTGATGGATTCCTCGCATGCTTATTGTACAGGATAGTGTTCACATAGTATTTCTTCATCAAGGTGATCTCAACTTCTTGGCAAACTCATCCTCTGGTTGTCCCACATCTCATTATGTTGTTGGCAGTAATCATTCTGAGAGATTTCCCGATGATTCCTTTCTTGATTCCAGTGGTAGTCTTCTTGATTTCTGATGCAACTAACAAAAATCGATCCAACACACACTTTGTAGCCTTTAATCTTAACACACAACTGAAAAAACTTGGTTCGACGTGTACTTTAGATTATTTTTTGTGCATGACTTGGAAAAAACATGGAATTTGTGTGCACAACTTTGTTTATGTGTGCATGATATTTAAACCCAAAAATTTGGGAGCCAATAGGCCCCCACCACTATTATTTAGCTTGTCCTCAGGCTAATTTCCTTATGGAATAATTGTCGCAATGGATGGCACCGAGTTTTGGATGTCTTGCAGAAAGTTCAGATATTGTTACTTGGGCTCATTCAAGTAGCCCTGGAGATAGAATGTAATCCAAATAGCTGCCTCAACTTCCCTAGTTGTGACCTAAGAAAGTGTTAAGTCTTTGTTGTTAAGTTGTTCAATGAGAGGGGTGGTCGTAATGCACAGGTTTGAGAGCTAGGTATACCATTCCAAGACCTTGTTGGCCATAGAAGTGATTAAATCTTGCATTCTTTGTTGCTTGGCCCAAGCGATATTGATCTCGTCCTTTCTGACAGAAATGTAGAGCATCACGACAGTTCATTCTTTGGGAGGCAGGGAACTTACATCGCGTTGTTGTTGTGAAAATGCATCTTATACCATGCAGTTCTTATCATAGAGATCAATGATCTTAGGAGGACTATGTCAGTGGTCTTAGATGTTGTAGCTTCGAGTGATTAGCATGATGAACTCTTTGGAACAGGTTCAAGACTTTTGAATTACTATTGTGTCCCAAGCGATCTATTTTTAGAGTGTGGAGTTCCATGTCCTTACTTGTTGTAGTCGTGCATGGAGGTCACTATTCTAGGAACTTAGAGCCCAAACCTACTCAGTTATCACTTGCATTTTCTGCAATGCAAGAATATCTAGTTGCATTGGGCTTGTTGGGAAACCTAGGAATATGCCTTGTTAAGAATAGTGTCCATTTTAGTGTGTTTAGTGAGAATGGTCGCATAATGGCCCTTATTTTTGACATGCACCGTGACTTCGTCCATATGTAAGCCATGAAGCTTGTTCCGAGCCTCTTCGATTCTCTGATGCACGCGTGATTCCTGTTGTAACTAGGAGTGCATAACATCATGATTGGAAAGTTATTATTCATATAGGAGGCATAACCAGGCATGTTCTTGGTTGATGGATTGATGGCATTCCACGATCTCGTGGACCATGTTATTTATAAAGTTATGGAGTTCTTGTGTAAGGAATTGTGACAAATCCAATTTGGTTTTGGCCGAGAGTGAAGGGATGACCATCAATGGGTTGATACTAAGGAATCGGTGTGGACTACATCCATGAACCTCTAGGGTTGGATTGGATGAAGATGGCAGTTTAGGTAGGGAAGAGGTAGCAAATTGTTGGCCCAGAATATGCATTTTCTTGATCATTTCATTTTGGGAGGCTTGTTATTTTCCCAATTGTTAAAAAACTTCCTTCAATAATTTGGTGACATGGAGAGCTTCTTCGTCAACTAAAGTTGGCTAGGGGGTAGGATAGGGATCTTGTTCAGACCTAGAGTCAATATCAACCTGAGGTGTGGCCAAAATATGGGGCGACCACTTTCTCTTTTTAGCTATGACATCGTTGACATCAGTCCTACTAGCATTCTGAGATGGGGTGGCATAGCTAGGGGATTTTGCAGTCTCATGCTCTGCCACTTTTTCCTCTCCCTACGTCTCATTGTTGTGATGTTCTTGAGAAGTCTTCATCCCAATTTCGAATTCAAATTGAATCTTTGAGAACGGAGGCCTAGATTCATCCAACCGTTGTTCGACTTCTACTATAATATCCCTTTCAATAATACCAAAGGGAAGCACTACCTTCGTGCTAACTATAGATTCATGTGGAAATATTACCACATTATGGACATTGCACATAAAGAATAGATGAGGCTCATACCTATTGAATATGTGCTTTGGTATGCAGACTCACTCAACAGATGCATTGGTCAACTAGGTGTACCGGTGCTAGAACGTGTTGAAATATATAGCATGGATCTAGTACTGGACTATTAGGAATTGGGGAACTATAAATGAAGGGGAAATATTCATATTGATTTCAAAGCCATGGGGAAACTTCCATAGTACCATACCCAATAAGAAAAGTACCCAGCTATAGTGAAATTCTTTGGCCTTGTCTTGTGCATCCAAGCAATCATTGATGAATTCTTGGAGTAAGTAAGGGGCCCACACCATTTGATTCCCATACACTCAGTGCTTGGCTATGAGAACGACCCCGAGAGGGCATCCATCCTTCCAAAATTTATGAATAAGCTTGCATGAAAGCAACTGTATTGCAAACCTAGCCACTGAATTGTTAATTTCTGCAATTATAACATTGTGTGTACCTCGACGTGTGCCATATGTAGAATAGACCTCATATTTCGATGCATATTTTTCCTTGAGGAAATTTGTGGGGTTTTCTTTAGAAACGGGTAGGTCAGAGACTCTATGTATAGTGATGAAATCGATAGGATACTGTTGATCAAGACAAAGGTATCCCTCCTAGACTCTTGTAAGGAGGAACCAAATGTGTAGATTTCAGGAGGGAGAGGATCCCATATTTCTTTAATGGTCTTTCCCATCCCTACATTTATGTTTTGGTAGTTTTGTCTTCATGGTGGATAACCTTTGTATATTTATTTGTCTACAATTTGTGAACTGATGGGGATCCTAGATGTTATAATTGACAAACTTGAGGTAGGATACCTTTGTGAATGGGAGGCCATCAAATTCAACATCGAAGGCCAGCACTAGTTCAAGAATGGACCATTTTTTGTGTGCCTTCAATTTTGGTTGGGCTTTAGGTTTGTTGGTTGATTCCGTAAGATAAGTGTTGGCAAGGGAATTGTCTTATTATAGAGGGAATGGGAGGTTGAGACCAAGGAAAGCTATACGAAAAAGGTGGGGGAGGGGCGTATGCAATACGAGGAGAATATGTAAGAGGGTGAACTAAGCGAAAGCTACTTGATGAGATGAGGTCATAATGAAGGTTAGTTATTCATGCATGTGAAGGGATTATGTGATTTTCTCATTGAGTGGGATGGTACCAGTTCGGGTATGGCTGGTAGATTTTCCTTAAGGCTAATAATTTTTCCAAATATTGCAATAAATGGAAGCTTTCTTCTAAATCGAGCAAATCATCCTCCTAGAAGCGATGTTAATGAGTCTTCGTTCCCAAACCTAAATGAAGTTTATAGGTGAGACCCATTTGTCATTTCGACCATGATGAGCACTAATCTGATTCTTCCACCATATCTTTGAGAATTAAAGATGAGTTTATACAGCGAGACACATGCATGAATTTAATCGTCGGTGGTGAGGTGCATGTTCTGATACACCCCAGCTGGATCAGACTAGTGAATTAGATAGATGAACCGAACCCAAGTGGGTCGCATCATATTCTCATATAGGTGCAACCCATCAATGGTCGCGGGCAAGGTGTGGGTGTAGGCTCAATGGGTGTTGGTAAGATCCATTGACTAACCATTTCTTCTCGAGTAATGCCTGAATTTTCTGCGTGTTGGATGGAGTTGGGGAAAAGGTGTGATGGCGATAGTTCTTCATGAGGTGTTGAGGTGTGCCTGCCCTTCTCACTATAGAACTAGGGAAGTGATGAGATCGGATGTTTCTTGGGCAGTACACGCCAGATATGCCAATTTTGATTGCGTAAGTTGCATCGTTGTCTATCTATCCACCGCCTTTCACAAGGGAAAGTATATCGATAAATGTCTACATCAAGTCAAAATATTTTCAACATGGAAGCTTTGATGGTTGGCCATTCATGAAATGGCTCGCGATGTGCAACCCACCATTGCATTGGAATGCCTATGAGTATTATATCAAGAGTGAAAACTCTCTAATGTTTAGGAATCTGTTGTATCCATACCATGAAGGTGTCCACTAGTTATATTCGATTATACTGATAGGATCCAAATTCCTTCTTGCGCTCCTCTGCAGAGATGTGCAGGCATATCCTTGTTGATACTTCATAGATATTGTTCTGCCATCTTTCGATGGTTGCTTCTGAATCTGTGTCATAATACTTGACACTTCTCCAACTCAACTCTCCATCTACAGTGGGGTTAATGTAGTCCCCCCTATGCCCAGTAACCCTATAGATATTTTCAATTACAGATATTCACATATCCTCTTCCATTGGCTCATTATATTGATCCCCCTCATAAGGATCTAGAAGTGCAACCATGCGCATGGTTTCTGTCACAAGAGACATCTGTCTCTTCTTCAAATCCAACATCACATTATTGTCAAAATCCCAATCAATGCCAACAAAGGTAGGATATGGATCAGACTCATCCATAATTTCTATGACTTCAAAATAGTCCTTGGTTTTCATTCCTCCTATACTCACTTTGACTTGCTCGAGTCAGCCTATCAGGTAGATCTTGTATTGATTGGCCAATCGGAGCTGGATGGGCAATCAAACCAATTTTGGTTTACCCATAACATCCCAAGATTTCTTTGGAAAAATATTCATGTCGGCACCTAGGTCCAACATAACTTCATCTATATCATAGCCTCCTACTTCTGCTTTCATATTAAACTCTTCACTAGTATGCTTCTACTTATTGACTTGACATACATCTCTTTCTAGTAGAGGGGTTGAAATGGTTTCTTATACCCCTTGTTATTTCATGCAAGTAGCTAACATATGGGTAAACTTACTTGCATCCTTTGGATTTTTAAGCAATTGCAAACAACAATGTAAGAAAGTACTTACTTGATCCTTGATGTCTTCTTTGCATGCTAAGTCATGCAAAGCTTCTGTGCATTGCAATCCCTCCAAGCGTTGCTCTTCAATTACTCTTTTCTCAGCGCGATGCACCTCGTCCTTTCTGTGTGCTTCTTCCATTGACATCTGTGTCGTGCATTGTATTTCCTCACGCACGTGAGCTTCCTCCAATGTTTGTTTTATCTCATGCAAGAGTTCCTCCTTGGCATGATCCTCCTCCATCGATTTTTGAGCTGTATTCAGAATTTATTCATGGATCCTGGTCTCTTCCAATGACTGTTGTGTCATGCAATGCATCTCTTCCCGAATCTGAGGCTCCTCAATTGACCTTTGAGTCACCAGTTGAAATTCCTCGCACGCTCTTCCTTCTCTCATAGCTTTTTACACATCCCATAGAAACTATTTTTGCTGGACAACATCAAACTTCGGAGGGGGTTAGGTTGTCTTCGTTATCGACCCCTCTTGTTTCTGACCTGAGCCTTCACTAGGCTGAAAGTCTACTCCTGTCTTTGTTCCTCCTCAGTTACTAGCCAAACATCGATTTCCTCAGTCTTCTTCTCATCTTTGTGTGGCTTCTTATGCACCATATTATACCACTTCTCTTCCCACTTCAAAAAGTCAGGACAATCCTCAATAACAATCCTCGAGAAATATGTAAGAGTCTTGATAGTTGATGGTATGTACATATGTAAGATTAGCCTAATGTAGGAGAGTGATTGTTGGAGTGAAGTGTTGGTTTGAGTGTTCCTGTGTGTTTGTGTGGACACTACTGTGCATTGGAACCGCATATACTGGTGTGCTGGGAATTAGTTTGTTTAGCTGTGTGTAACAGAGAAGCTGTCTTCTTGTGATAGAGAAGACACATGAAATCGTTGTCAGTTGTGCTGGTTTGCACTTATTGTTTCGCTAAATCGCTGCCACCAAGAGGCCGTAGATATGCATGTTGTTCATTGTTATAAAATTGGTTGGAAATTTGGGACGTTGTTGTCTGCCATGAGGACATAAAATGAGTGTTTTCTGCAGCCGTGAAATTAAAAATTGATGAAGGAGAAAGGCCGCTCTGGTCCGTATGCCTTGTGAGACAAAAGAGAACCGCCTATCTGCCTGCGTGAGAATCAATTGGATCGCATATTTGAAGTCTAGTGATACGAGCTCCGAGGATATCAAATTTCGGCAAGGCATTGGATTGGCCTTTATTGATTGATGATTTCTTTCTCCAATTCTCGTAAAGTCAAGGGACCTGCTTACAAACTTGATGAGCCAATCCAACGTCACACTTTAAATTCATGCACTTCAATGCTCCCGATTCTGTGATTCAAATCGCTCAGTCATGTTGGAGACAATCACGATGGGTATGCATGATTCAAAGGAGGATGCACATAAATTTGTTGTGATGATCATCTACCAGAGTGAAGGAGTCGTCGAGTCGTCACCAACGAGTGCAGAGATCACTACTATATAACCTGGTTACTAATCATTTTGTTGTGGTTGATAGACAAAGCCGCCATTAGGCCCGATGCCGTTCAGGGAGATACGATTATTTAAATAGATTTACTGCCAGAGTTGTTAATGGACCAGTTGCTACCAGGTGCAGAGGGTTTCAATCTCTCAAATCACTAAAGGGATATATATGTTATGTTTGTTTTCTTGTGGAATTTTATTAAATTTGTGTAAAATTTACATGATTGTTTTCTTGTGGAATTTTATTAAATTTGTGTAAAATTTACATGATGAAGAACCAGTTGCACAACAAAGTACATAATTTAAAATTAGCCGAGATAACACATTATTAATTTGATTATGTCTACATTCTCTCAGATGTTAGTGGGACTTGTAGTAGTTCGGTGCTTCAAGTTAGTTAGTCACAGGTTATCCTTGTGTATATTGTTGTAGATGTGTTTAAAGAAGGTCAGTTGTATGATTGATTGCTGAAAACTATCCTATATAATTGTATCCAGATTATCCATAGGATAATTCAGTATCGAGATTGTCCTTCACGAGGTCGAGAAGTGTCAATTCTACAAATTCTTTAATGATGGTCAGAAGCGTTGTTATATTAGGAATGTTGATGAAGACCATATCAAGACAAATATATATGTTGAAATTTTAGTATTATAATTATGATATAATATTTGTAATATAAGCATTATGGGAGAGTGTTGGGATAATGCTTACAATAGAATTGGTTTGAGTTTGGTTTGACTCCGTTGAAGGTTGTTTAGAGATTCTCTCTACCCCTCTCTCTATGTTTAGAATAAACAGAAAGGTAATGTAATACGAATATCATTTTTTTGTGTAATCTTGTGCAATCACTGCAATATCAATTTTCAAGTCCCACAATGTTTTTCCAGACCGAAATCTGAAACTTTTGGTATGAACTTGGCATCCAACAATATATTGTGAGGTTTGATGTCGAAGTGTACGATGAGATTGTTGCAATCTTGGTGTAAATATGAAATTCCTCGAGCCACACCCAAATCTATTGAATACAATTGTTTCCACCTCAACAATTCCCCCTTCTATTTTTTGACAAATATAAATTTCTCTAGAGATCCATTAGCCATGTACTCATATACCAAAGTGCTTGTAAAGATTTCAAATAAATACCCCAACAAACAAACCAAATTAACATGATGGACATGTCCAATGGTGGTCACTTCATTCATGAATCGGGCCTCACTGTGCCTATCCCTATCAAGAAGATTCACAGCCACTGGAGTTCCATTCCTGTGCTTTCCTTTATAAAACACACCATAACCTCCTTCGCCTAAATTTTCTACAAAATTGTTTGTGATCTTCATGAGGTGAGACTGTGAATATCTCGTTGACATTGGAATTTCATAAAAATATTCCCTTAGGAATTTATCCACCATTGAAATAGAGCTACCAGGAGGAGACTAATTCTTCTTAAGAAGGCACGATAAGTTGTGAAGAGTATTATGAAAAAGATAAAGCATAAGAAGAACCCTGCTCCTATAAGGAGGAGAAAATCTGTGAGGGATAAATAGATTGATATCAGTGTGATTTTCATCCAACCCCTAAGATAATAATGGAAACAAGATAGTGGTTTCAATGGTAAGGGAAAATTTACTCAGATACAACATGAAACTGTTGTTGAATGAATAGATTGATATCAATGTATAATCTTAGTCAACCCCAAATATACAATTTCAAAGTGAGATTCAATAGACGATACTGAAATAGGAAGAAATCATAAATGTGCTTGTTAGGAAAAGAAGTGCTCCCACGTTGCAAATTGCAACTGTGGTGGAATGAAGAGATTAATATCAATGCTATCTACGTCCAAACCCGAACAGAATAATGGAAACAAGATACAAATTCACAGTGAGGTTCAATAGGAGAAACTGAAATAGGAAGAAACCGTAATTTTACCTATTACATAGAGCCGAAGACTTGCCATGGTGAATCTACAATTGCGGTGGAATGAAGGGATTGATATCAATGCGATATTCATCCAACCCAGAAGAGAAGGGGAATAAATCATCAATTAAGCCATTCAAAATTACATTTTTTTATAGATATTTAATAATGAGCTTTTAATAATAACAAGCTGGAAAATTTTAGAATCTTTGAACGCTTAAACTTCTTCCAATAGAGTAGTTGTGATATATCTTTGCAGGAAACAAAGAAGATAGTTATCATAAAGGAATGGTTGTGGTTAATTATTGTATGCAACGACGAAGATACCTCTTTTTTTATGGTCATTTATTTGTGGACAACAACGGTCATTTTCTTGGAAGGGACGGCGTCACCGCTGCATTATGAGAAAGTCTTTAGGGTCTACAATGGGCGGGTGGCCAATATCCATCTTTTTACACAACATTTAACAATGTTCAGGTGGATTATAGGTCGTCGAATTTGAAAGGTCATTGTATCTGAAAGCAATTCAGATTTGATGGTCTATAATCCATCTATTGCAATATTCAATGCTGCGTAGTAGAATGGATATTGTTCGTTGTTGGCAATGACCTTTTCTTAGAAGGAACGGTTGCAATTAATAATGAAAAAAAATTCATTTTCTTTAAACCAAATAATTGATTTTTCATTTGTTATAAAAAATTCAAAGTAAAAAATGAAACAAAAAAAATGAGAAAATTATATGAATACAAAAAAAATTATAAATTTGATATTTTCATTTTTGAAGAGAATCAATCTTTATACACTATTTTATAAAAAAAATTGGTTAATAAAATTGTGTTTTTAAGTTGTGATATATGTATAAAGATGGAGATCCATGAAGTTTGTTATAGTAGGATTTGTGCTTGTGCAAATCCCACCACAAGATCCCCAAATCTTGTGTAACAATGGAAGAAACTACCACTGTAACTTAAGTAGGATCTTCCCTTGTTTTAGACATGGAGGAGGTCCACCACAACGGAGGATTCCCTACATACCTCAAGGGATCTAATAACAAGTTTGATAGTCAATCCTACCGCTCCCTATATTGATCACCTGCTAGTTGGTCTAGATATAGGAAGGAAAGGGAGGTTGTAAGGTGATTGTTGTTCCTGCTTAGAACAAGAACAATTTGCAATATATATATATATATATATATATATATATATATATAACAATTAGAAAGCTAAATTATGCAACAATGACCTTTCTAGACACTAGACAAGTTAAATTGCATTCGTTGTCACAAATTTGCAACAATAAACGGTTATATAACAACAATAAATGATTTTAAACATCAACAAAAATAAATGCTCAAAAACATCACAATTGACCATGAAAAGTAAGGATTTTTAATCAATAGAATATTATCCAATTGCTAGAGATGATTTCTGAACAAGTTAAGCCATTTATAATTAGGTGTATGAAGCAAATTAAGACAATCTTTAGTGGCTGTAGAAAAATTTTGTAACAACAACAATCATTATTGTGAGTTTTCTAGAGTTAGAGTTAGTAGAGTTAATAGGACACTTGAGATATTTATAAAAATGATTTTAAGAACTACTTTCACCACAAGGTTTCTTCTAGATCAATGTCGTTTTCATCCTATGCCCTATGGAGTCTCAAATGCATATAAGATTGAAGATTGATCTAATTGAAACCAAGAGGTAGAGTCTAAACGCTAAGGTGAAAGCACATTTGGGCCTCAAGATTTAGAATTTGAAGAAAAGGATATCTAGGGTGCAAGCATGTTTGTGCCCTAGACATCATTTCTCCCTTCTTGTAGCTTCACTTAGGTCAAAGATGAATTATCTAAGGCTAAAATACTAAACTGTTAGCACTTTAGGGATTTAGGCTTCTAACCCTAGCAAGGATGTTTCACCAACTTGGACAAATAAGACTTTATGAGGAGAAGAAGCACTTATGTTCTCCTCTTAGAGTTTCAACAAAACAAGACTTCTTGCATAGCAATTTCACCATTTACATCAACAAAATACCATAGAATTGCATAAAATTACTTACTTTATCTAAGAAATCAAGAGATTAAAACCCTAATTGTAGAAATATCCATCCAAAATGAATAAACACATCCACAAGGGAGATCCTTCAAGCATGGTGCACAAGATAAAATACCAAGAATGGCTGAAATAGCAAAAATGTTAAAAGTGTTACCCCACAAAAGTGAGGAGTGATGATGAGAAATAAAAGGCTAGTTTTAGCCTTCTTATATGAGGCTAGCCTAGATAATTTGTCTACAAACATAAAATAACATTTTATTCAAGTGGGGTCGATCCCTCATTTAACCCTTACAAAATACTAAATTGCAAAATACACATCATAAATGGCCACACATGTGGTGATGTCAAGCCTTCTTAGGCTAAGAGAGGGCCTCCAAAGGCCACATGGAATCATATGGAAGTGGAGCATTATAAAAGGTATGTCTCCTCTATCATGGTCTTTCCAAATCATCATTATTACCCCAAGTGCCCACCAAACCCTACCACCATCAAACCCTAGATGATGGCATCATGGCCAAAGGAGGGTGATGTCAGGGGATTAAGGTACTGCTACTAGCTGGAGGGAGTTGCACCTCATAGTGTTTGGATTTGCAACATCCCTTATCCAGTGAATAATAATCCCTAGGTTAATCTTCCCAGCTTGTGGGATTTCAACCCATATGTTTTCCATCATGGTCAAATATTCTCAAACCAATCACATATGTCCATCATCCAAGGTTCCAAGGATGAAAGAGCCGATGTTTGAAGGTGGTGAGTCACTGGATGACTCAGTTCTCTGCATCACATGTGACAAAGTCCTACAATAAAGACACAACATCATGGGTTCAATCCCAGGACGTCCCTCAAAGAACCATGTCAGGGCCATCCAAATCAAAGCAGAGTATAAGACAACGTTAGCCAATATTCACAAGAAATATTAGTCCTTAAAACATGCAAAGTAAGTTGTTACTTAAGATATAAGCCATGCAAAAAAATTCACCTTAGTATCCCCTTCAAGCATCACACTATCCCATGACCTTATGTGAGTTGGAAAGTTTAAGTATGGAAGGGTCTTCATCCAAACCTATTAGGTGTGCCAACCTAGAAAGGAAATAAAATACTCAGGTAGAGGGAT
>SNQJ01S0057576.1:49272-63400 GCA_010110895.2 Picea sitchensis | reverse complement strand
AGATACAAGGGGATAATAAAAGTGATTGTTTATATTAATGAGGTGGCATGATTTATTATTTAAATAAATTATGGAGCAACAAGGAGGAAATAAAACTAAAAAAGACTAAAAGGATTAGGGGTCCCACCTATTAGTTATTATTTAATAAACCTTTATCTATTATTATTATTATTTGTCCCAACTAATATCAAGTCAATTATGAATTAACTAATGGTAGTTTGAAACTACCACAACTTCTTTTGAGGAAGATAAAAATCTAATCAAAGGAAGGGACAAGGAGGAGAGAGAACAAGGAATAATTTTTGATAAAGGTATTCTCTTAAACTATGATATTAATTACTTTCATTCATTATGAGTTATCATAGAGTCTTAAACATTTTTTTGATAGAAGGGTTTTATCGAAGATAAAAGGATTCAAAGATTTGAGAAACATTATTTAACAACTTATTCTAGAAAGGTTTATCATTTGATCTTGGCAGTATGTGTATTCTGATATGTTCATGAATTAATTTTCATTACTGATAGAGAATATTTTGTAGAGTCAGTAAATGATACTTCTGTGGCTAAGCTAATCTAGATTTCTAGTCTCAGCCTTTACTTGTTGTCAGAGTCTTTTTGTATGACTCCCATCGAATACTTATAAATATGATCTTGTTCCTTACCCTCGCAGGGATTTAAAAGAAAGGTTATGATTATAACTCAGATTGAAATTAATAAAATCGCTTTGCTAACTTTGATCTCGCATGTGTAATCCATGATACAATTTTTAGATTTGCATTTTATTTGTTCTTTTAAATATCAACAAAGTACATATATTTTTCTTTTTGTTATTTAACACGGTTTAATTATAAAAGGAAAACGACAACATTGGTTCCTTGTACTTATTACTTGAGAATCAATTGGTATTTTTGTCTAAGGCTATAAACCCTGAGTGATAATCCCAACTATCTTACCCTATCCAATTAAGATTCGAAAATATTGGAGTGAGGTCCTTCATACCTTTTACTCAACATTTATTTGGATACCATATTAGGGAGATCTTTCCATATCTCTCTGGTTGTTGTATCTTTATTTCTGTAATTAGTTTTTTATTTTTTTTTTTCTTTTTTTGGATTTAATTGATTGTTTCCATGATTATTCCTGTTACTAAACATCCTAATATCATTGATGGTCTTGACGATACCCTAACATTTCCTTGAATTTATTTAATATTATTCTAGAAATTGCTAACAGTCGTGTTGAATTACATAATTCTTGGGAACTCATTTTCAGAGATATTAGAATACATGAACAGTGGGAGGCCCGATAAAGGTTGCCTAGAAATCAACTTCCTCATTAAATATTTTTCACATTTCCTCCAACTCTCATGCTTCTCGAAGAACAAGAGGGTTGTCCCCTGATATTTTTCCCATATCTGGAATAGGAAGGAGAAAGGCTCTCATACAAAGCTAACAAAGTTCTTTTCGTCGGACCTTATTTGATTTTGCTAGTTTCACTCTATATATAACCCCTTTCACTTTAAATATGACATATTTTGGTGGCATTAGTAGTAGTGGAGGTTCCTCCTCTTCGCAACCTTCAACTTCATATGTAATTGATATCATTTATAGCCATCAAATCCCAGTCCAATCTACAACTACTCCAACTAAAGTCATTAAAAATTATGTTATTTTCATTTGAAGAAGATGCTACCACCACCCCGTGGAACATATATTCTCCTCTGAATCTTACATTAGTTTCTCACCCACTTCCAAAGTTTAAGGATCATTTGCCCAAGTTTTTGGGAAATGACACAATAACTAATAATAAACACTTAATATCCTTTTCTGAAACTTGTCACAACAAAGGGGAAAATGAAAATGATACATGTATGTTCTTATTTGTCAACTCTCTTGAAGGGAAGGCCGTTGCAGATGTTTTTGAATTACCACATAAAATCCTTTTCACATGGGAAGATTTGGTATACTGGTTTAAATCAACGTACATGCAACCCAAAATCCCAACCGATAAATTAAGGGAATATAATGACATTACTTATAACAATGGTGAAACTATCAAGTCATTTAATCTTCATTTCACTAAGTTGTATAATCAAATTCATGAATTGATTCACCCCTAAAACCAAGTTACATTCATGCATTATTACAATACTTAGCCCTCTTCATATCATCATAGATTGGAAGAAAAGTCCATTTTCAATCTTGGATCCACACTTCACACTTTTCTCGAGTATGAGGAGCAGTTAGAAAGAACCGGTCTCCCTAAAGAAGATCATGTCAAACAAATGGATATGTCTGCAGTCTTGCCGCTTATGCAGGAAATGAATAACCAAATGATTTCTTATGAAATGAAAGAAATTACTTCCTCTTCCTCTCTTCTTTAAACCTCTTCTCAATCATCTTTTAGAAATCAAAATGATATCCCTTTTCAACTAAAATATATAATGTCTCGTGCTTGGTGTAATTTTTGGGAAGAAAATCATGATGAAGGCACTTGTGAAGTTAAAAGGAATGATAGGGACATAATCTTTGGTAAAAATACATATGATATTGTTGTTGTTATGGATTAGGCTCAAATAGAGGATATTATGGTGGTGAACACCAGAAATTAATCTTACCCCAATTAGAACAAAGTTGATCCTCCCCACACTACTTAAGCCCCAAGCACATCATCCCAAGGTAATGGCTCCTAGGCTGTCAGGATTTCAAACAATCAAGGAACATCCTCTCCTTTCCCTCCCTCCAAATACAATATTATTAATCAATTAGCTAATATTAAATCATATTCTTCTCTTTTGGACATGGTTTTCGTCCTAGAACAACAAGAACATCTTAAAATTTTTATGGAAGGTAAAATTTCCACCGTGGCTAATTTGACTAAAAACCTAATGGAGATGATTCAAATGTAAATAGAATAGGTGTAAATAACTTTAGGAATCATGTAAAAAAAAAACTTTTTATATTTCTGTAAATATTATGGATAAAATAGCTTACTATTTACTAATAGATGGTGGATCTGGTCCAAGCGTTATGTACAAAATTATTATGGAAGAGCTAGGCCTCTCCTGTACAAATAAAAATGTGAGGAGTATGCTCTCCTATAATAATCAACAACAATATACCATAGGTGAGATAAAATATGTAACTCTAGTTCTTTGTGCTCACCCTCAAATAAGAACCACCCTAAATATGCAAGTAATTGATATGCCCGTGAGTAACTATTCAATCATTTTGGGTAGAGACTAGCAATCCTTAACTGGTGGTTACCTTTTGCTAGATGGTTCACATTTATCCATCCCTAAGAATAGAAATAATATTATTTTCCAAGGGAAGGAAGAATTTAACCTTATATTGAAAATGTTCCTCATCCTAATGTAAATTACATTGAGGAAGACATGGGTGTCTAAATCTTTTTTGATGAAGATGACATGGTTCTTGAACCAAATGATTATGATAATGATATGTGGCATATGCACTTTGATGGTGCATTTTCAAACAAAGGTAACGAGGAAAGTATCATATTATATTCCCCTGTAGGAAAAATTCACAATTTTTCTTACATATTAGAACCCTGTACGAACAACATTGTTGAGTTTGAAGCTTTATTACTAGGCATCATAAATGATTATAATCTTGTTTGTGGTCATATTATTGTTTGTGGTTACTCAAAACTTGTTGTAAAGTTAGTCAGGAAGATCTATCAACCCAACAATAAGTTACTTAAGTGGTACACCCAAGTTGTTTGGGAATTAATCTCAAATCTATTGTCTTTCAACATCACTCATATTAAAAGATAACTTAATTCTATGGCTGAGAGGTTAGTTGTTTTCNATAGATGGTGGATCTGGTCCAAGCGTTATGTACAAAATTATTATGGAAGAGCTAGGCCTCTCCTGTACAAATAAAAATGTGAGGAGTATGCTCTCCTATAATAATCAACAACAATATACCATAGGTGAGATAAAATATGTAACTCTAGTTCTTTGTGCTCACCCTCAAATAAGAACCACCCTAAATATGCAAGTAATTGATATGCCCGTGAGTAACTATTCAATCATTTTGGGTAGAGACTAGCAATCCTTAACTGGTGGTTACCTTTTGCTAGATGGTTCACATTTATCCATCCCTAAGAATAGAAATAATATTATTTTCCAAGGGAAGGAAGAATTTAACCTTATATTGAAAATGTTCCTCATCCTAATGTAAATTACATTGAGGAAGACATGGGTGTCTAAATCTTTTTTGATGAAGATGACATGGTTCTTGAACCAAATGATTATGATAATGATATGTGGCATATGCACTTTGATGGTGCATTTTCAAACAAAGGTAACGAGGAAAGTATCATATTATATTCCCCTGTAGGAAAAATTCACAATTTTTCTTACATATTAGAACCCTGTACGAACAACATTGTTGAGTTTGAAGCTTTATTACTAGGCATCATAAATGATTATAATCTTGTTTGTGGTCATATTATTGTTTGTGGTTACTCAAAACTTGTTGTAAAGTTAGTCAGGAAGATCTATCAACCCAACAATAAGTTACTTAAGTGGTACACCCAAGTTGTTTGGGAATTAATCTCAAATCTATTGTCTTTCAACATCACTCATATTAAAAGATAACTTAATTCTATGGCTGAGAGGTTAGTTGTTTTCGCAACCTCACCTACAAGACAACTTTTACCTCAGAGACTAGATTGTACGTTCATGTCTCTTTACCGAACTCATCTTCCTAATAATGTAGAATCTTGGCAAGTTTTCCCAGATGACAAAGGTATTTATGCCTTCATTCAAAGTGAACCTTACAAGCCTAAGGAAATGATTTCCATTGAAAATGATAAAATCCCTAAAGGTTTAACTCCTCTTGAGAGTTCATTCTCGACAAGTGATGTAAGAAATAAAGAAAATAATAAAGAAGAAGAGTCTTAAAGAAAATTTGGGGATACCATCCCCATGAACATTGGAACCCCTGAATCCCCAAAGATTATTAAAATAGGTGCTCAATGTTCTAATGAATAAAATAAGAAGTTCATGGACTTGTTCCAATAATTTCGTGATGTTTCTTCCTGGTCTTATGAGGATATTCATGGTTTTGATCCTAATATTATACAAGATTCCATTCCCATTAAGGAAGGGTAAAATCCATTTAGGAAGAAGCAAAGACCTGTGAATCCTTCACTCAATGATCCAATCCAAAAAGAAGTGGAAAAACTTCTAAATGATCACATAATATTTCTAGTTAAGTATTTTGAATGGGTATCAAATCGTGTTCCCATCTAGAAGAAAACATGCTAGATCAAGCTTTGTGTTGATTTTCTTGCTTTAAATAAAACAAGTGTAAAAGACAACTTTCCACTTCCTAATATGGAAATGATTTTATAGAAAGTTGCAGGATATGAAATGACGTCCTTACTTGACAGTTTTTCTAGCTATAATCAAATTAAGGTCAAGAGGGTCAATAAATATAAAACCAGATTTACAATCCACTGGGGAACCTTTTCTTACGAATAAATGTTGTTTGTCTTGTCTAATGCAGGTGCCACTTTTCAGAGAGATAGGCAGTTAGATTTCAACGATCTAATCAGAAAGAGAATTCAGGTCTATCTTGATGATTTGATAGTTTATTCCAAAACCCGGTCATATCATTTTGATCACCTACGAAAAGTCTTCATGCAATGTAGAAAATTTGACATTTCTTTGAATTCTTCGAAGTCTATTTTCGGTGTCACCCAAGTTAAACTTCTTGGTCATATTGTTTCTGATTCAATAATAAGAATAGATCTTGAGAGGGTTGTTGTGATAATAAATACCCTTGCCCCGACATCAAAGAAATAAATTCAATCTTTTATGGGCACTATAAATTTTATCTGTAGATTTGTTCATGATTTTGTTGTCATAGTTAAGCCAATTCATAATATGGTGAAAGAAGGACCATCCTTTCTCTTGGAAAAATGATGTCAAAAAGGATTTCATAAGGATAAATAAAGAAATCAGTTTCGCACCTGTTTTGGCAAAACCAAACTTTGAAAAAGACTTCATTATATATACGAATGCTACTAAGAAGAAATTTCTGCAATTCTTATGTAAATTGATGATCAAAATATAGAATAACCTATAGCTTACATGATTCAAATCTTATCGGATGATGAAATTAAATGTTCCGATCCAGGAGCATCGCCAACGTCAAGGGAGCGTGGGGCAAGCGCCAATGTATTTTGGCATATGATAAATTGTTTGAAATGTTTTAACGTTGGATGCGCCAAACTTAAATGAGACAATTAAGGAAGGGCGCACTTATAGATTGAAATCAGACCTTGAGCGACCTGCTCTTGTCTGAAGGACTAAGAGGCATTTATGCTAGTTAATGTAAGTAGGTAGCTTTGAATTCTTAGATTAGACAATTTTAGGAGCGGAGGGAAAACGGATATAGACACCGTCATTTGTATCATTGTAACATTAGCAAGGAGAGCATAATCAATCAAGGGAGCAGAGAGCTGTAGTTGAAACCACCCATGTACAGAGATTTGAATTAATAGAATGAGCTTCGATTCAAATTCATGGGTTCATATTTGTTCTCTGCGTATGCATTGTGAATATTATGCTCATGGATGTTTATTCCCTGTTATACATTTTCCTTGATGTGTGAATGTATGATTTCATGTTAATGTTTGAAATCTGAAGAGAGGGAGAATAGAGAATGAGTTTAAATTGTTTCTCTGCCTGAGTAAGAGTTTTCCTGCAAGGAGTGCATTGAAATTGTCCACAAGGTGTGCGTTGACGGAGGTCAGAGTTTGTCTCTGCAAGATCACGAGATATAAGACGGGTCTCATTCTCGCAGAAGTGTAAGTTAAGCATAGGAGCCATGCAAGGAGTGCACAGGCCGACTGAAGTCACAGTTTTTGCAAACTGAGCGAAGTGGTGGAAAGACTGTTGTTGAAGAGAGTGCACAGAGCCAGAGAATTCAATACTTGGAAGTATTCAAGAATTGTCGCAAGGAGAAAAAGCTCAGGAGGTTCAGTACCTTGAAGCATTTAGAGAGAAGGCACAACAATATCGTTTCGTAGGTGGCTCAAGTTTTGTTAAAGATTCATTTTGTTCATTTCACAGAAATCACCAAGGAGGAATTTGACGGTCGGAGTTCTCCGTGGAGAATTCACGAGGTCCCGGAAGCCGTCAGATCTTACGGAGGACCAAGGAGGTTATGGTGTGTGTTTTCTAAGGGAAAATCTCAGGAGTACAGAGCCGTAGGATTTGGGCCAACAGGGTCGTCAGATCACTCACATATTTCACATCTCGGGGTTTCGGGAGGTGAAGAGTCAAAACTTTTGTAGCGAGACTCGCGAAATCGTGAAGGGTGAAGGCCTGAAATAGCGAGGGAATCTAAGCCATTTGCTAGAAGGAGGAAACATGTTGCGATATCACCCGTATCGGGGACTCAGATATCGGAGTTCTGAAAGAGAATTTTTTCAGCTTCGTGAGTGGCGAAGTTGCGAAAAGAATCAGGACCGTCCATCTTAGGGAGGATAGGTGGCGTGCTCACCAACACGGAAGTCATACTTTGTTGACCATTTCAGGATTTTGGGAGTTGGAGAGTCATAAGTTCAACATCAGGACTCGCGAAGTCGCGGGGTCCGAAATTCCGAAAAAAAAGGGGAAGTTCTGTGTGGGACCTGTGTAGACGACGTGTTAAAATTTTTCCATTTCAGCATATCAGAGGGTAAGAGGTCGAGGCTTTCATCCTGAAAGTCCCGAAGTCGCAAGAAGCAAAATTGTGAAGTAATCTAATCCGTCCATCAGAGGAGGACAGGTGGCAGAGATCAGAGGATCTCGCGAACTCGGAAGTGCGCCGGGTGAGAGCCCAAAATTTGGAAGCTCCAAGTTGCGAGAAGCAAAGTCGTGAAGTTCCGAGGTTGCACATAAGAGACACATGGAAGAACCGCAAATTGGGCCCAGGAAGAGGACCGACGGACACACATCACACATTTGGAGGAGTCAACACTTCGTTGACCTCTCGCGTCTCAGGGACTCGGGAGATAAGGGAACAAGAGTTCGATCCTTCAAATCACGAAGTCGTGAGTAGCGAGAAAGGGGCTAGTGATTATCCTAGCCAGTGGTCGCGCAAGGAGGGAGCTGACAAAGGGAGAACTATACCCATTTCGCGACCTCGGTTATCGCAGGATCGCAGAGGAAGAGACGGAGGTCATGACTCGTGAACTTGTGAGATCTCGAACCACGAGAAAGAACCTGTGGATCGATTAGAAAGGGGATTCCTGAAGGGAATACGAAAGAGCTGACCCGGCTCGAAGGGCATATAGAATGATCGTGTGAGCAGATCTCAGTCTGAGGGCCGATAGGTCTACGTCAGTTGGTATCAGAGTCCAGAAAGGTTTCCTTGCTTTCTGTAGCAAGGAAAAGGAAGATTCACCATGCCTCCAAGAAGAAGGGACGGGAAAATACCTGATCCACCAGAGGAAAGAGAAATACCAAGAAGAAGAGGTAGGCAGATGCCTAATCCAGCCATGGAAAGAGAGATGCATGATCTATGTTCCAGACTTGAGGACATGGAGACAACACAGAGGCACACAGTCGGTGTTGGGGATGTTAGTGATTCCAAAAGTGAAAATGAAGCTGGACATGATGAAGAAGAGGTCACAACAGAAGATGCAGCAAATTAATGCCTACTCAGGGCTATTGCAAGGATGGGTGCCAGGGAAAAAATGGACATCCCAATATATGAGGGAAACCTGGATGCTAAAGAGCTTCTAGACTGGATTAGAGCTCTGGACACTTATTTTGACTATGAAGATGTCAAGGAAGACAAGAAAGTCAAACATGTTGTCACAATATTGAAAGGACATGCAGCATTGTGGCGGGATGAACTACAAGCTGACAGACGCTGCAAAGGCAAGCAGAAAATCAAGAGTTGGGATAGGATGATTGCGAAGATGAAGGAAAAATGCGTTCCTAGGGATTATCAAATTACTTTGTTTTGAAGGATGAAAAATTTGAGACAGAAGTTGATGACAGTGAAGGAATATACTGAAGAATTATACAGGATGAACATCAGGGCAGGTCATCGAGAAAGCGATGATGAAAAGGTTGCCAAGTACATGAATGGCCTGATATACAACATTCAGGATGAGATGAGCATGATGAACATATGAACGATGGAAGATGCTTATCAGATGGCTCTGAAAGCTGAAGAGAAGATGAGCCAAAAACAAGGTCAGAGAGGTTGAGGTAGAAGTCAAGCCAAAGGAAAATCAGTTGCCCAGGATAGAAATCAGAAACCCAAAGAAGACGGGAAGAAACCTTAGACTCAGATTTAGAGAGGTGGAAGTTCGCAGAGAGGGCAACATACCGAATAGAGAGGTCAGTATGCAGATGGAAACATTTTTCCTCATACCAGAGGTAGAGGAAGAGGAAGAGGTGGAGTGATAAAATGCTTCACATGTGGAAAGAATGGACACAAATCTTATGAATGTCCAGATAAGAAGAAAGAAGGTGGTGAGACTCACATTGTCGAAGCACAGATGCGGAATGTTGAGGCAGAGGATGCTGAAGGTGGAAGATCGCTAATGATGTGAAAAGTTTTCTTAACACCAGAGAAGGAGGTGGAAAATCTAGAGCAAAGGAACAGGCTTTCTCAGACTGCTTGCAAAACCAAGGATAGGGTATGCAAGGTCATTATGGACAGTGGTAGCACAGATAATCTTGTTTCTACAGAGATGGTAGAAAAGTTGGAGCTGGAGACGATTGATCATCCAAGTCCATACAAAATTTCGTGGCTACAAAAAGGACATTAGGTAAATGTCACTAAACAGTGTTTAGTTGAATTTAAGATAGGAGGGTATAAAGATGAAATACTCTGTGATGTTATCCCTATGGACATTTGTCATCTATTGCTGGGTAGACCATGGCAATATGACAAAAATGTGATTCATGATGGGAGAAAGAACACACACACCCTAGAGAAGAATGGGAGAACTCGCATGTTGCTTCCAATCAAAGATAAGGAGTTGAAACCTAAAGTAAACAACATTGTACTTCTCATGAGTGGGAAGGAACTTCTTACAGAGGTTAAGAAGAAGGAAGAACCGCAATTCATTGTGGTAAGGAAGCCAAAGATTGTTTTAACCAGTACAAGGGTAGATGATTTACCAGAAGAGGTTCAGAAGTTGTTGGAAGAGTTCACTGACATAGTAGTGGACGAACTACCTTGTTCGTTGCCACCGATCAAAAGTGTGAGTCATCATATTGATCTCATACCTAGAGCTAGTTTTCCAAACAAAGCAGCGTACAGATTAACACCGTAGGAGAATGAAGAGGTCAAAAGACAAGTCCAGGATTTGTTGGACAAAGGTTTATTTAGAGAAATCTTGAGTCCATGTGTTGTTCCAACAGTGCTCAGTCCAAAGAAAGACGGAGGCTGGAGGACGTGTACTGACTCGAGGGAAATTAGCAAGATAACCATCAGGTACAAATTTCCATTGCCAAGGATGGATGATCTGATGGATTTCTTAAGTGGAGCAATTTTTTTTTCGAAGATTGATTTGAAGAGTGGTTATCATCAGATTCGTATGAGAGAAGGTGATGAATGGAAGATAGCCTTCAAGACTAACAAAGGGTTGTATGAACGGATTGTTATGCCATTTGGCTTAACGAACACACCAAGTACCTTCATGAGGTTGATGAACGAAGTCCTGAAGGAGTTCATCAGAAAATTTGTCATTGTGTATCTTGATGACATACTGATTTTCAGTAAAACAGAGGCAGAGCATCTTAAACATTTAGCTACAGTGATGAAGAGATTACAGCAAGAAAAGCTGCTGATAAACATGAAGAAATCGTCATTCATGAAGACAAAGCTCATTTATTTGGGTTTTGTTATTTCTGCAGATAAATTAAGGATAGATCCAGATAAAGTGGAGGTGATCAAGAATTGGCCATCACCGAAGAGTATATTTGAGGTGAGAAGTTTTCATGGATTGGCTAGTTTCTACCAGAAGTTCATCAGGAATTTCAGTGGAATTAGTGCACCGATGATGGACACAGTGAAGAAGAGACATAAGTCTTTTCACTGGACAGAAGAGGCTAAGAAAAGCTTCAATCTATTGAAGAAGAAAATTACGGAACAACCAATTTTGGTGTTGCCGGATTTTAAAAAGACATTTCAAGTAAAATGTGATGCAAGTGGATTTGCAATAGGGGCAGTCTTGAGTCAAGAAGACAGGATGATATAAAACTTCAGCGAGAAGCTGAATGAAGCGAAAGTGAAATACTCCATGTATGACAAGGAGTTCTATGCTATTATCCAGGCATTGAAAAAATGGAGACATTAGTTGATCCCTAAGGAGTTTGTCTTATACAGTGACAATCATGCTTTGCAATTTGTGAATCAACAGGAAAACTTGAATCAAAGACATGTTAAATGGGTTGAATGCATGCAGAACTTTACTTTTGTAACTAAGCATATTTATGGAACTACTAACAAAGTTGCTGATGCTTTGAGTAGGAAATGTTTGCTATTGCAGGAGTTCAGAGTCAAAACATTGGGTTTTGATAATCTCAGGGACATGTACAGAGATGATCCAGATTTTAAAGAGGCATATGAAGCAGCTGAGAATCCAATTCTCAGGGATAGAATCCAATGGACAGAATACATGATCCAAGAAGGATTACTGTTTAAGGGTAATCAGCTTTGTATTCCAAAATGATCCATGAGGGAGAATTTGCTGAAGGAAAAACACAGTGGAGGATTGGTCGGACATTCCGGTCATGAAAAGACATTTGCAAAGTTGAATGAGTCATATTTTTGGCCAGGAATGCGAGAAGACATCAAAATATTCGTGGACAGATGTAGAATCTGTCAACATTCAAAAGGGAAGAGACAGAATGCAGGTTTTTATCAACCATTACCCATACCTGATAGGCCATGGGATGCAGTCAGCATGGACTTCATATTGGGACTACCGAGAACACAAAGAGGGTTTGAATCGATCTTTGTAGTGGTAGACAGATTTTCTAAGATGGCACACTTCATACCATGTTAGAAAACCAGTGACGCAACTCACATTGCGAAACTATTTTTCAAAGAAGTCATTCGACTTCATGTCTTACCAAGGAGCATAGTTTCGGATGGAGACACCAAGTTCGTGGGAAACTTCTGGAGAAAAATATGGAAAAATTTGGGAACAAACTTATCGTTCAGTTCATCTTATCATCCTCAGATGGATGGACAGACAGAAGTTGTGAATAGGAGCTTGGGAGACTTGTTGAGGAGATTGGTGACAGAACACCATAGCCAGTGGGACAATATTCTACCACAGGCAGAATTTGCTTATAATGATTCAATCGACAGAAGCACAGGGTAGAGTCCATTCCAGATTGTTTATGGGATGTAGCCAAGAGGAGTTTCGGAATTGAGGGATTCTAAACAGAATGCAACTAGAAGATTCCCTCGCGAGTGGCGAAGTTGCGAAAAGAATCAAGACCGTCCACTGAGGGAGGACAGGTGGCGTGCTCGCCAACACAGAATTCATACTTTTTTGACCATTTCAGGATTTCAGGAGTTGGAGAGTCAGAAGTTCAACATCAGGACTCGCGAAGTGGCGGGGTCTGAAATTCTTAAAAAAAATGGGAATTTCTGTGTGGGACCCACGTAGACGTCGTATCAGAATTTCGCCATTTCGGCATATCGGACGGTAAGAGATCGAGGCTTTCATCCCAAAATTCCCAAAGTTGTGAGAAGAGAAATCGCGAAGTAATCTAATCCATCCATCGAAGGAGGATAGGTGACAGAGATCAGAGGATCTCGCGAACTCGGAAGTGCGCCGAGTTAGAGCCCAAAATTTGGAAGCTCCAAGTTGCGAGAAGCGAAGTCGCGAAGTGCCGAGGTTGCACATAAGAGACATGTGGCAGAACCGCAAAGTGGGCCCGAGAAGCAGACCGACGGACACACGTCACACATTTGGAGGAGTCAACACTCCGTTGACCTCTCACGTCTCGGGGACTCAGGAGATAAGGGAACAAGAGTTCGAGCCTTCAACTCACGAAGTCGCGAGTTGCGGGAAAGGGGATAGTGCTTAGCCTAGCCGGTGGTCATGCAAGGAGGGCACTGAAAAAGGGAGAGATGTACCCATTTTGTGACCTCAGTTATCACGGGATCGCAGAGGAAGAGACAGAGGTCATGACTTGTGAACTTGCAATATCTCGAACCACGAGAAAGAACCTGTGGATCTATTAGAAAGGGGATTCCAGAAGGGAATCTGAAAGAGCTGACCCGGCTCGAAGGGCATATATAACGATCCTGTGAGCGGATCTTGGTTCGAGGGCCAATAGGTCTGTGTCATATTCTTACATTAAGAATCATGCTTTCTCTCTTGTCAAATCTATAGAAAAATTTCGAAATTTTATTCTAGGAAAGCACACACAAGTAAAAGTCCCTTTGTTTGTTGTCAAGTTTTCACTTTCATAGATGCATCTTTCAGGTAAGCTTGCACGTTGGCTTGAGAAAATTTAGGAGCATGATTTGAAGATCATGAAATCTAAAACAATCAAGGGATGTGACTCATCCCTTCACTTAGCTCAGCATGTTGAGCCAAGTGAATTTTTTGAAGATGAAGATAGTTTTCTATCAACATTATTTTACATTGAAAATCAAAATCTTACTCTTTCTAAACACCCCTGGTACAAATATATCATTTGTTACTTGCAATTTCAAAGGTATCCAAATCACTTGAATTCACATCAAAGAAGGAGGATTTGTCTTGAAGCTTCTAAGTACCTCATTTTAGGATATTCTTTGTTTAGAAGGGATTACGATGGGTTGTCGCTATGATGCATCGATGATAATGCAACCCAAAGAATATTGAATGAGATTCATGGATCAACAACATCTATTGTTCATATTGGTGGTCATTTCGTTGTCAAAGCCATTTCTTTTAAAATCCTCAAGACTAGTTATTATTGACCGTCAACTTTTTGTTAAGAACCAAACATCAATATAGCATAGAAAAACCTTAGGAAAAGTACTCAACGCCTTGAAAAAGAGATAATTTCAGATAATAAGCCTCTTCGAGGGGGAAACCTCCTTTTACCCCACTTAAAATGTTCAAGTACAAGATG
>SNQJ01S0057576.1:11687-38842 GCA_010110895.2 Picea sitchensis | reverse complement strand
GATGTTTCACTTATACCAAATGCAAGCCATTTTTGGCCACTTGAAATTTTCATATTGTTGGGAAACATATTTCAAGTCATTAATGATTTTTTATGTACTATATTGTTTCCCTACTAATGGATTCAAAGCTTGTTTTTATTGTTTCACTATGTCCATATGCCAAATGTAAGGATTTCTGGGCCATTGGAAAATTTTCACACTATTTCAAAAATTTGAGGACTTAGAAATTTTCTATTTAGAGAGAAAAGTTCTACCTCTTATGTAGACTCTGTAATTGCAAATTAGTTGTTAAGTTGGGATGTGTAATGGTGTGACTTGGCAAGATTCATCTTCTTACTCTATGTTTGATCTATAAATGAGGGACTTATGGCCCACTTGCTTCATCAACATGGATCTTTTGTAGAAGTCTCTTCTAAGATTTGTTCTCAGGTTTGTATAAAGAGATCTATCTCAGTATTGTACAAAGCGTTCTTCCTTCAAAAGGGATACTAGGCCTCTATTACTCGGCCCCATTCAAGGATATTTGTATTCTCTTGGATGCAAGGCCAATAATCCATCTTTTAGTTATTTTGATGGATGCAAGGGTTTTTTAATGCAACCAATGGAAACAAACCACTACAATCCCCTCTATGTTATATACCTCAATAAGCATGGGAGGATGGAAGGTTTGTTGGCTTCAACAATTAGTTCTTATATCCATCCCCCTTACAACATGCTATTAAACGACCTCTTCAATTGTCCAATATAGGTGTTTAAATATTGATTCAATTGGAACTAAGAGGTGGAGTCTAAACCCTAAGGTGAAAACATGTTTGGGCCTCATGCTTTATACTTTGAGGAAAAGGATATCTAGGGTGCAAGTACAATTGGGCCCTAGATATTGTTTCTCCCTTCGTGTAGTTTCACTTAGGTCAAATATCAATTGTCTAGGGATAAAATCCTAAAGTAATAGCACTTTAGGGCCTTATGATTCTATCCCTAGCAAGGATGTTTCAATAACTTGGGAAAATAAAACTTTATGAGGAGAATAAGCACTTATGTTCTCCTCTTAGGGTTTCAACAAAACAAGACTTCTTGCAACAAACCAAAAATTTCATCATTTACATCAACAAAATACCATAGAATTGCATAAAATTACTTACTTTATCCAAGAAACTAAGAGCATAAAACCCTAATTACATAATTATCCATCCAAAATGAGTAAAGGAATTGAAAAGAGACCTCCTTCAAGCATGGTTCACAAGAGAAAAGGCCAATAATGGTTAAAATGGAAAAAATTCTAGAAGTGTTACCCCACACAAGTGAGGAGTGATGATGATAAATAAAAGGCTAGCGCTAGCCTTCTTGTATGAGGCTAGCCTAGATAATATGTCCACAAACACAATATAGCATTTGATTCAAGTGGGTTGACCCCTCATTTAACCTTTACAAAATTTTAAAATGAAAAATATACATCAAAAATTGCCACACGTGTGGTGACATCAAGCCTTCTTAGGCTAAGAGAGGGCCTCCAAAGGCCACATGTCATTGTTTTGAAGTGGAACAATGGAAACGGTGTATCCCGGTCTTACCAAATCATCACTATTACCCTAGGTTCCCACCAAACCCTAGATGATGGCATCATGGCCAAATTACATAAGATTTTTCTCCATTGGTTGGTTTTAAGGAAACCTATATAAGGATATCATAGATCCAACAAAGTTTCCAGTTAGGTAGAGCTGGGGATGCATATATAATTATTTGAAAAAATACATTGTTGCCTATAGTAAATGTAATATCCCAAGGCCGAGCCCCGGTTGTAATTATTAATGTAACATGTTTTGTAGGATGGTGAGCCAAGTATATATAAGCTGGTAGGCTTATGTGTTATTAGGCAGGAGAGCCTAGATGTTAAAGGCCAGGAGCATATTTTATACATGTAAATATTCATATTATTAATATAAAAAACATCGCCTCATGTAGACCGACCACGAAGAAAGAGTTATGGGGGACTAAGCTCCACTAGGCTAGGTAAGGGAAGGGGGCTGAGAGGATGGAATGAGGGGCTGATATTAAGAGCTTAGGTCCAATTGAAATATATATATATATTATTATTCTAAATGTTGTGAGTGGGATATGAATATATCCTAAGTTCCTTTTGAAAGAAGGTTTGACTTCCAAATGGAGAGGAACGTGCTTCATGAGTTCCATGTGTCAGCTCAGGCACATGCAATATAAGTGAGAATTCATACTATTTTGGGGGATTCTCGGGGCCATTTTTTCACCAACACACCCAACAAGAAGGTAGTACCCGTACACCTTGTTGAATTCCTGAACCAGATCGAACCTCTTGTTACGAGGGAAAAACTCTCTACGTCCAAGGGTAAACCACAACAGACAGGTATGACTGTAGAAATCAACTCAATTCCAACATATGCTATATAAACTAATGTGCAAGATAAGAAAGAGGCCTACCTCGATCCAACATTTGATGGTGTTCCACCATTGAGCACTTCGACCCAAAGCTTTATACCTATAATAAGTTCTTAATAAATGAGCAGAGCAAGTATATAATGATGGTATAAAGGGGTTAACACATTAGATAGCATAATCCATCAATAAACATTACAAACATGCCCATGGATAATAATCATACATTTGAAATATACCAATAGGACGGGAAAGGAGTATTTCTATTAATAATTGATCAGTAGAAGTGACAACATTATAGACTTCTGTGTTGGCATGGTTCGAAACCAAGAAACCAAGTTCCTTCCAACTGGGCCTCCACCACTTCAATCCTCCACCAAAGGCAAGCTCACAAGAGAGAGTTAATGAGGTTCTCTCAACAATAAAGAAAGAGCTCGGGGGATCAACACTGTGTTCAGACTTGAGGGACAAAGGGATGAAGACTCAATATGAAGTAATTTCTCCAGAGTAACTTTGCTCTCAAAGTCGAATTCTTTCTCCTCTTTTCCATAGCTTGAAATTGTGCTTTTATATCCTTTAGAATGCAACTGAAGGTTCGAGTCAGAACGTTTGCAGTATGTTTAAGGCCAAGGATCAGAGATCTTCTGTCGTGACATGGAACCTTGACCTCATTTTGTATTTTTTGGCACAAATCCTGATGTACGCGGGTTGCAGTGGAGCAACCAGCATATACACATCTTGAATAGCTGATAGGGAGCGTATATGTGGGAAAATGTATATTTTTGTCTCTGGATTCATCAAAAAGGGATGACAAGTCTGCATAGGGAAATGGAAAAAGTCCCTCTATGCAAGATAGCAATGGTGAGGCAAATCTCACTATAAAAAATGCCCCCTAATGTGTGAGATCAGAGGAGTATCTACGATGGCTGAAATACATTATAAACAACCCAGAAGTGGAGTGCTAGAGAACCAGCTAGATGAACTCAATTTCTTATTACATTATGTACTAACTTTTCATACATGGCTGCCAAGAATACAATGCATATCCATGTGGAAAATATACCAGAAAAGTGTTCATGGCGATGAATAGGAAAATACGAATGTGGTTGCATGCCAAAAGATGTCATAGTCATGAACAAGGCCCAGAGAAACCACTCTCAAAATAAATCTGAAGATATTTGTATACCATGAAGTACAATCTGATCTCCCATGATCACTAAAGTCGAATAGGTGTTGGTCCAATGAAATAGAAGCAACAACTCAGGAAAGCTACGGCCACATAGTGATGTCTTCAAGTCTTCTACACAATCCTCCAAGGTGCAAGTCTACATCATGTGAAAAAGGGAGTTGAGGTCGAACATGATGAGACATCGTTTGATTACCAGTCATTGAGGTATATCGTTAACCAATGTGAGACAACCTACCGATAATGAAAGTAGGTATCAAGGCACCGAGTACATTTCTACAAGTGTGAATAAAGGAGTTGGTGTCGAACACTTGAGAAATCTATTGATCATGAGACATTGATGTATTCCCATATGTCAATGGCGAGAGAGCCTGCCACTAATGAATGCAAGCCTCAAGGCACTCACAAAACTCTAGGTCCCATATCTAGAATAAATGAGTTGAATTGGATGGAAGGAGACCCGCTGAAAGGAGAGCAATAAGGCATATCTCATCGGTCAACACGAGGAATAAAGCAGGAGATTCATGATATGGTGGAGATCAAAAGAAGAACATGTTCACGAACCAACGACCCTGTGTGTCTTTCGCGTGTACCAAGTGCAAGCGGTATACAAAAAATACCCTCTGAATAGCAACCAATGATGAAAACTACTGACAAAGGCGAGGAAACCACCAATAAGGCTAATGGAAACCAAGACACTACACGAATCACAATGTGTGAATAGATTTCTTGCCGTCGAACACAAGGGAAACCACCCAGTCAACGACCAATGATGGAGTGTTAATTGCTAGGTTCAAGGTGACCTACCAAAGGTGAAAGTAGGGCTAGGGTGCATAATAAGACCATAGTATCATGTGATTCTGAGACAAACTAAGGGTATGGCCGACATGCAAAGTCAAGATTTCTGAGGAGTGGCTGACGCAGGTTGATAGACTTCCTTTGAACAAGAGCATGAGACATTGTGGACTCCGGTAGAATATACTCAATGATGTGACTATTAGATGCAGGAGGCATCAATGATGTTCTCTATAGGGACTGGAAGAGTAACCAATCAATAGAGAAAACTCTATAAGATCAACTTCCTAAGACCATGCTAAACCCAAAATTTTGATGACGCAAGGACTCAATAAATTTGTGCTCTGTTCAAAGGTGACACGACTGCTACCAACTACAATATAGTACTCCCTTCCCTCCCGTATTTTTTTGTTTTTTCCATAACAAATGAATGCTATGATATAGAGGAGGGAACGAGTGTCACAAGTAAGCAAAACTATTTCTAGCAGTGGAACATACCTATGCTCAATGCAGGGGAATGCATGTGGGAGATGGACACTCAGGGTGATGTTCCCTCCAGGGTATAGGGTGTCAAATTGCTAAGGATATAAACAAGGCTCTGCTTGGTTGAGGATGCAAAAAAATTCTTAGGCAATTGTTTATAACGCAAAGCGAGAACCGGCTAAAGGCTCAATACTGCAAGTAAGGGAATGAGATGCAATCACAACTTAATGCCAAAAAATGTCCTTTCTTATGTATTTTAGTCTACTTGGTGTAAAAAAGGGGTAAAATTGTGCCAAATAGACGTCTTTTCAAATCCAATTTACGAGTGTGAAAAAGACAAGTTCACTCGACAATCTTTTTTATTTTTGATAACGAGTCGGAAAAGAGATTAACTAAGACCCATGACCTTTCAAATCCAATTTTAACGAGTGTGAAAGGGACAAATCACTCGGCAATATTTTCATTTTTTTAGACGAGTCAGAAAAGAGCTTAATTAAGACTTGTTTTTTGGAGTCCGCGGGTAATAAGGCTCCGTGTGTATGAATGAGAAATGAGGTTCATCATAAATTCATGTATCGAATTATAATGGACTCCCAATCCTAAGGAAAAAAATTGGCATGGACACCAAATGACAAATATGATCTAACTAGGATACCCATGTTTGGTAAGTCTCTACCATTTATTAACGATGCTACTTATAGCATATGGAGAGTCATGCATCGCAATAAATGGGTTCGTACCTAAGGCATAAAAAGTGGTAGTCGAAGGATAATGTGAAATGCACGATGGAATAAATACCTATCATATATGCTAGGTTATGAAAATACCTACCTGAGGAGATGAACGACCAACCGCGACGTTGAAATCCGCAAGAAAACTGAGTCAAAACTACAAAAACAACTTAAAACCATTCTTGAATTAGTCCATTAGGTTAAAAAATAGCATGAAACTATATAATGTGGGTAAAAATAATTTATAAGTAGTAATAAAATAAAAAAATTACTGTATCATTTTGATTTTTACCCAAATAGTGCAATTTGGACCAAAAATACCTTCAAGATTCAAATGACGATTGCGTGAGCATTGGGCAACAAAATCACGAACCATCTGGATCAGGTAACTCTTCATCTCATCCTCTTCAAATTCAGTGGATTACATTTTTGAATTAGGTTTCCATTCTTTAGTTTTTTAGGGCGTATATTATGATTTTCAATATACGCGGGTTTCCTTGTGTAGGTCATGTGTACGACTAGGTATATGCCCATGTGTTAACCATAGGGATCATATATTGATCCCTACACGTGGTTGTGGGAAAGTAAGCCGCGCATATGTACACAATTGGCAAAAAAAAAAAGTTTCTTAACTCAAGAATTGATTTCTTTTTTGCAGGATGGTCTTGGAATGGAGAGAGCGAGAGCATGAGGAGGTAGATGCAGTTGTGGATCGAGATCCGGTGGCTCAAGTGGCTTTAAAAATATGTGGTTTGTACAAGTTTTGAACTCTCAAAGGAATGAGGTCCCAAGTGAGGTTGTTGGAAATGTTGGTGGGTTATTGGGATCCTGATAGCAAGAGATTTATCCTTGATGGACAACCGTTAAGGATCGAAGTAGAGGAAATCTACTTATTGGTTGGTCTATCACGTTGAGGAGAGGTTGTGGACCTCAAGTCACATGGAGCAGGGAGTGGGATGAAGGTAGAGGAGTATATAGAATCCCACAGTGTAGAAGGGACTCCCATGGTGGGAAGTCAAGTCCCCATCCGGGAAATCAGTAACCTTTGTTTGAAGATTATTGTGCTCGTGATTACCAGGATCATAGGTTCAGCCTCATTGCATCAAGCATCGAGATCTCTTATTTTTTATGCAGTGGAGTGTGTGAGACCCACTATCTATGATTGGTGTACCTCCTTGCTGACCAATATGAAAGGTCAGTTGATAGAGTGAAAATAGGGGGGTAAGCGAAACTTTCAGTTTTCCTCTATTCTTTGTAGCTTCTTTTTCGAGTAGGTTCCAGGTCTGGGACCTAGAGTGAACATCCTTCCTAGGGGACTACATGATTTAGCTATGGCACGGTGGATCGAAGTTGTGAAACGGAAGGGGGGAGGTAGGGTGTCAACACCCTACAACGATGACTTTTTCTTCTGGCGGCGGAGACAAATAATTGCTCTAGATGAATATCCCTATGTGAAGATTGATTTCAGAGGAGACCCAGATATGCCGCTTCCACCAGATCCCTCCTATGGCGCCATAGGTAAAATGTTTTTACATATTTCATTTTTTTTGTATTTTTGTATTTAAGGAACACAAATATTTTTGAATGGTGTTTGAATATTAACTAGATACATGTGTAATTGCAGACGTGGTTCCACGACGTCCAGAGGGATTCCTTAGACATAGACGGAGGAACCGAGGAGATGAGGCGGTGGGAGGAGAAGCAGAGAGGGTCCTATAGAACATACAGGGTAACCTGTCTCATTTGACACAGAGGATTCCTATGGTTCAGGTAGAGGATCTACCTGAAGCCATGCAGCGACAGGTGGTTGGTGTACCTAGAGCATGGGTACGAATCTTTCGACGTCTCAAAAATGTCGTGGTTTGATATCATGATGCACATCCAGCGCCACAGGTGTAGATTTCTTGGGATATGTATATCGGTTGTATATGTATTTTGAGGGTTTTAGCCCCAGATTTTGTAATATAAACACCATATTTTTGAAATATATAAAAAGGGATCTTCAACTTTACTTATATCTTACAATGTGTACATTGAGTTAATGGTTTTATTTTGTTTATTAATGTGACAAATGCCAATCTAAAACATAGTTAGTGTAGGCATCAGATACATGATTATAACTCCTAGGAATGTGATAATATGTAATAAAATAAAATTGTCATTCTAAAAGACGTACTCGTAGGAATCGACGGAGTAAAGTAGGATCACGCATGCGGTAACGGTCATTCAACTGACATACTACTAATTGGGAATCCAGGTGAACTTCTAAAGAGTGAATACCATGTGAGATAGCATCATGCAAAAGTTCTATGATGACGCTATATTTGGCCACGTTATTCATGGATGGCCCTAGGCATGCACCACCTGAAGATACCAGCAGACCCTTGGGTGAATAAACCACCTAAGTGGCGGAAGCCAAGTTCCATGTATGATGACTGGTTTCATTTGCAAATCCTAGGTAGATCGAAGACTTCGTTGACATCTGCCAACAAAGGGAAAATGAGATAAGAAATCTAAAGATAAAAGAAAAGGAAAAAAGAGATGTATGTACACTAAATTTACATTAGTATACAAAGAGTTCCACCCAAGCCTAGGTCTCAAGCGTAGTACCTTTTCAAGTAGAACCAATTTATGGGCTCAACCAACTTATTCCCTTGATACTATTCTAACTCATAGGCTCCTTTTTCTAAGACTCGTCGCACGATGTAAGGACAATGCCACATGGGTTTAAACTTGCCTGCCCCTAGCGGTTCTTTGGCTTGATCATACTAGAGGACCAACTCACCCTCAACATACAATCAGGGATAGAAAGACTTGTCGTACTAAACCTTAACATGTTTCTTGTATGCCTCGATAGCCGTAAAGGCATCCCGACACTGCTCGTCAAGACTCTCTAGGTGCACAAGGTGTCGCTCTAAATCCGAAGTGTCAGGTAGGAGCTTGAATGCCAACTTGAGAGAAGGCATTTCACATTCAATGGGAATGATTGAATCCACACCGTGCAATAACTAAAAAGGGGAAAAACTGGTGGTAGTCTTAACCGAGGTTTGATATTCCCAAAGCGCGGGATATAACACGATGTGCTAATTGAAGTTGCTCTGATTGATAGTTTTTTGCAAAATGGTCTTGAGAGACTTGTTGATGAATTCTACTTGTCCATTTTCCTAGGGGTAATAAGGGGATGAATGACCATGTCTAAACCCCATCTTAGATGCTAGTTCTACCATCATTTCATTCTGAAAGTGACTACCATGATCAGTGACAATCTCACTCAGGATATCGAACCGGACGATAATTTGGTTGAACACGAAGAAGGCTGCAGTCTTCAAACTTTGGAATGTCTGACAAAAGTTTGGTATGGGCAGGGAGCCATGTGGGATCATGACTCACCAGTTCATTCATTAATTTAGACAAGTTTGGCAGATTAAGTGTGGCCAGAAAAGGAAGACGGGGCTGCGACACCTAACCCCATCCTCCTGCGAAAGATTGTGTGTTAGGAACTGCATTCCATCCAGGGTTCTGGTGAGGACCAAAACCTTGTCCAAAATTGTAAGGCCCTCCTCTAGGCTGATTCGTATAAGATGGATTGGGCATCATCCCAGTAGGAATGTTCTGATAAGGGTTATGAAAATTGCCCCCAGCCGGATTAGATCTGAGCTGGGGGTTGTGAAAATTTCCCCCAATCGGATTGGATCTAGGTTGGGGGTTGCCCAAAGTGTAAGAACAACCTCTTCCAATTAGGAATCCAGAGGATTGAAGTGGATTCATCATACCAAAAGTATTGGTCGGAATCGACACCGAGGGGGTAGGGATGTAGGGCGGAACTTATCCACCGACTGGGTTTTTCCATCCAGTCGTAGAAGGATTAGATCCGGGGTTTTGAAAAGGGGCACTTCCTACATTAGGATTCATTTGGGGAATACGAGAACCACAAAATGGGAAAGGAGTGTAAGGAGGTGTAGTGCCCCCAATTCCAAAGCTAGTGTTAGGGCCAACAGTTGGGATGGCAGTCGAAAACTGTGACATGAAGTTAGGAATACCATAAGAAAATGGACTAGAAGACATAGGGATGGAATGACCATTGTAACTCGATGAGTGTTCTAAACCCCCAAAAGGGTTTGAGGCAAGAGATGAAGCATTAACTACAATTCAAGCCATAGTACTGGTATAAGCCTCCGACCCTACAACTGTAGTGGCTGCAGGAGTCGAAGGGGTTCCATTAATTATAGTGGATATGGGAGTCAAAGAACTCCTAGTGTTCTGAAGACTAGACTCAATACTCATCCTTGTGGAACCACAAGTCTAAAAGGTGGATGTGTGTGTACCACGCCTGATAACTCTACGCCTTTTAGAAGGCAAGAACTCGAAAACTGGTGGTAACTGTAACAATTGACGGGATTGGCAAGGAAGCTGGTTTGACTCCACGATGACTTATGACTCTAAAAAATAAAAATATATCCTAAGGCCAACTAGTATTCAAAGAACATACCAAAAATTCAAACGACCAATATGCACGCAAATGGGCTAAAGTGGCTGAGTGGCCTCCCTCGCTAAAGAAGGTATGTTTCGTCCAAGAGGGACCTGAGACTCCGCGCTAAAGTTTGTAGGTAACATAATTAGTTATAGGGGCCCTCGTGGGCTTAAAAACCAGTTGGTCAGATCCCCCTAGAGAGGTAATCCTCCATAAATGTTGTGTGTTGTCCGACCCCTATATAACCCAGGGTACAAGCAGAATAACCTCTACAAGTAACCTATGAGATACCTAAGTCAAGCAACTAATAAACCATTGTATAACCAATGCACAGGTGAGTAGTCATAAGTTCGAATCACCATATGGGCAGGGTAGAAAATCTTGAAACCTTGAAATTACCACCTCTCACAGAGGTATGGGTACTAGCAAGATCCCCAAATACGAATAAATGCATAGAAATATCTCTAACGCTAAGTGAGTATCCAGGGGTTACCCCTTCAACTAACTTCATGTGACCTCATTATTAACTCCAGTGTGAGAAAAGCCTCCTGATATTACCAATTATACAATGGACTTCTCAACTCCTTGTCTCAGACACATATGTTGATTTAATTTCCTTGGAGAAGTTTACTCACAAAATCCTATTCCAAGGCACTAAATATTAGACTAGTTTGTGCACCCTAAAAAATAAAATATTGACTAATCAATTTTAGTTTAAAGCGTAAATTTGATTGGCCATGATTACTCAAAAAGGTATGGAAGCGAAAGTCATGATGTTATGACTCTGCAAGAAAATGGATATGAATATAATGAAAATTCTATCTTTAACTTTTCAATGAATGATATGCTAATAAAAGTAGTGCAATTTTCAATTTCAACTCTGCAACTCATAAGTAAAATGCAATCTTTCGCTAAATGAACTAAGATAATGATAAAGGCTCAAAGACAAAAATGTTAACCAATGAAAAATGCCATATTTTTTTGTATTTTCAATATATTAAAGAGAAAATGCATGGACTGTAAAGAAACTTGATATATAAATTCTACTGTGTATAAATGAAATAACTCAAGAAGAATACCAAGCAACCATGCAAACAACCTAGGGTTCAAGGACAAGGATGAAAAACAAAGAGAAATACTACGCCCAAAAATTCAACTCCCAACAGGTTTCCTGTCAACCTAGAGAAACTTAACAGGTACTACAGAGGCCTAAGAAGGCTCAGCAATCCCCAAAACTCACCCAACAATCACTAAACCAAGCAAACAAGCAAAGGGAAGTGGTATATGTGATTGTTCAGGAGAACAAGGCATATATACATATCCTGCAGTAAGACATCAAGCGTGTATATGCAACTATCTAGGTAAAAGGAGTGTATATGCTTTAAATCAAGGCCAGGCAAAGGCAAGAAGGATGAAAACTCAGACCCATAGTGAATAGAATCTATCAAGTATTGATACGACAAGAAACAAAAAGGAAAAGAGAGCAATGAAGGAAGAAAAATTACTCCAACCCTTAGAAGGAAGATCTCTCCCTAATGGAGTCACCAATTCTGTTACGAGGGAAAAAAATCTCTATGGCCAAGGATAAACCACAACAGATAGGTATGACTGTAGAAATCAACTCAATTCCAACATATGCTATATAAACTAATGTGCAAGATGAGAAAGAGGCCTACCTCGATCCAATGTTTGATGGTGTTCCACCATTGAGAACTTTGACCCAAAGCTTTATACCTACAATAATTTCTTAACAAACGAGAAGAGCAAGTATATAATGATGATATAAAGGGGTTAATACATTAGATAACATAATCCATCAATAAACATTACAAACATTCCCATGGATAATAATCATACATTTGCAATATACCAATAGGACTAGAAAGGAGTATTTCTATTAATAATTGATCAGTAGAAGTGACAACATTACAGACTTCCATTTCGGCACAGTTTGAAACCATGAAACCAAGTTCCTTCCAACTGGGCCTCCACCACTTCAATCCTCCACCAAAGGCAAGCTCACAAGAGAGAGTCAATGAGGTTATCTCAAAAATAGGGAAAGAGCTTGGGGGATGAACACTGTGTTCAGACTTGAGGGACAAAGGGATGTAGACTCAATATGAAGTAATTTCTCAAGAGTAACTTTTCTCTCAAAGTTGAATGCTTTCTCCTCCTTTCCATAGCTCGAAATTGTGCTTTTATAGCCTTCAGAATGCAACTGAAGGGCCGAGTCAGAACGTTTCTAGTATGTGGAAGGCCAAGGATCAGAGATCTTCTGTCGTGACATGGAAACCCGACCTCATTTTGTATTTCTGGCACAAATCCTGATGTACGTGGGTTGTAGTGGAGAATCCAACATATACGCATCTTGAATAACTGATAGGGAGCGTATATGTGGAAAAATGTATATTTTTGGCTCTGGATTCATCAAAAAGGGATGACAAGTCTGCATAGGGAAATGGAAAAATGCCCTATGTGCAAGATAGAAATGGTAAGGCAAATCTCCCAATAACAGAGGCCCCCTAATGTGTGAGATCAGAGGAGTATCTGCGATGGCCAAAATACATTATAAATAACCCAGAAGTGGAGTGGTAGAGAACCAACAAGATGAACTCAATTGCTTATTACATTATGTACTAACTTTGCATACATGGCTGCCAAGAATAAAATGCATATCCATGTGGAAAATATACCAAACAAGTGTTCATGGCCATGAATAGGAAAATATGAGTGCAGTTGCATACCAAAAGCTATCATAGTCACGAAAAAGGCCCGGTGAAACCAATCTCAAAATCAATCTGAAGATATCTATATACCATGAAGTACAATTTGATCTCCCATGATCACTAAAGTCGAACAGATGCTGGTCCAATGAAAGAGAAGAAACAACTTAGGAAAGCTGCGGCCACACAGTGATGTCTTCAAGTCTTCTACACTATCCACCAAGGTGCAAGTCTAAATCATGTGAAAAAGGGAGTTGAGGTTGAACATAATGAGACATCATTTGATTACCAGTCATTGAGGTATACCGTTAACAAACGCAAGAAAACCTACCAATAATGAAAGTAGGTATCAAGGCACCGAGTACATTTCTACAAGTGTGAATAAAGGAGTTGGTGTCAAACACTTGAGAAATCCATTGATCAAGAGACATTGATGTATTCCCATCTGTCAATGGCGAGACAGCCTGCCACTAATGACTGCAAGCCTCAAGGCACTCATGAAACTCTAGGTCCCATATCTAGAATAAATGAGTTGAAGTGGATGGAAAGAGACCCGCTGAAAGGAGAGCATTAAGGAATCTCTCATCGGTCAAAACGAGGAACAAAGCAGGAGCTTCATGATTTGGTGGAGATCGGACAAAGAACATGTTCATGAACCAATGACCCTGTGCGTCTTTCATGTGTACCAAGTGCAAGCGATATACGAAAAAGACCCTTTGAATAGAAACCAATGATGAAAACTGTTGACAAAGGAGAGGAAACCACCAATAAGGATAATGCCAACCAAGACATTGCACAAATCCCAAAGTGTGAATAGATGTCTTTCTGTCAAACACAAGGGAAACCACCCAGTCAACGACCAATGATGAAGTGTCGATTTTTGGGTTCAAGATGACCTACCAATGATGAGATTAGGGCCAGGGTGCATAATAAGACCATAGTATCATATGATTCTAAGACAAAATGAGGGTATGGACGACATGAAAAGTCAAGATTTCTAAGGAGTGGCCGACGCAGGTTGATAGAATTCATTTGAACAAGAGCATGAGACATGGTGGACTCCGACAGCATAGACTCAATGATTTGACTATTAGATGCAGGAGGCATCAATTATGTTCTCTATAGGGACTGGAAGAGTAACCAATCGGTAGAGAAAACTCTATAACTAGATCAACTTCCTAAGGCCATGCTAAACCAAAATTTTGATGATGCAAGGAATCAATAACTTTGTGCTCTATTCAAAGGTGACACGACTGTTGCCAATTACAATATAGTACTCCCTTCCCGCCCGTCTTTTTTTGTTTTTTCCATAAAAAATGAATGCTATGATACAAAGGAGGGAATGAGTGTCGCAGGTAAGCAAAAATAGCTCCAACAGTGGAACGTACCTATTCTCAATGCAAGGGAATGCATGCAAGAGATGGACACTCGGGGTGATGTTCCCTCCAGGGTATAGGGTGTCAAATTGTGAAGGATATAAAAAAGGCTCTGCTTGGTTGAGGATGCAAAAAAATGCTTAAGCAACGGTTTATAACGCAATGCGAGAACTGACTAAAGGCTCAATACTGAAAGCGAGGGCATGAGATGCAATCACAAATTAATGCCAAAAAATGTCCTTTTTTTTGTCTTTTAGTCTACTTGGTGTAAAAAAGGGGTAAACTTGTGCCAAATAGACATCTTTTCAAATCCAATTTACAAGTGTGAAAAAGACAAGTTCACTTGGCAATCCTTTTTATTTTTGATAACGATTCGGGAAATTTATTTTTGATAACGATTCGGGAAAGATCTTAACTAAGACTCATGACCTTTCAACTCCAATTTTAACAAGTGTGAAAGGGACAAATCACTCGACAATATTTTTGGTTTTTTCGACGAGTCAGAAAAGAGCTTAATTAAGACTCATTTTTGGGAGTTCGTGGGTAATAAGGTTGTATGTGTATGAATGAGAAATGAGGTTCATCATAAAGTCATGTATCGAATTATAATGGACTCCCAGTCCTAAGGAAAAAACTTGGCATGGGCACCAAATGACAAAGAGGATCTAACTAGGGTACCCATGTTTGGTAAGTCTCTACCATTTATTAACAATGCTACTTATAGCATATGGAGAGTCATGAATCACAATAAATGGGTTCGTACCTAAGGCGTAAAAAGCGGTAGTCGGAGAATAATGAAAAATGCACGATGGAATAAATACCTATCCTATATGCTAGGTTATGAAAATACCTGCCTGAGGAGACGAACAACCAACCACGACGTTGAAGTCCACAAGAAAACTGAGTCAAAACTACAAAACCATCTTAAAACCATTCTTGAATTAGTCCACTAGGTTAAAAAATAGCATGAAATTATATAAAGTGGGTAAATTTTTTTTACAAGTAGTAATAAAATAAAAAATTACTGTATCATTTTGATTTTTACCCAAATAGTGCAATTTGGACCAAAAATACCTCTAGGATTCAAACGATGATTGCGGGAGCATCGAGCAATGAAATAAAAAACGAAATGTGCTACGAAATGTGCTACGGAATTTTCTACAGAATGTGTTTTGGAAACTCTATTCTAGGACTGCTGACTGATATTTTTGACCATCTGACTTCCAGGAGGATTTCTGGGTGAACCACGATGAATTTTAAAAATACAAAGGAGGTTATTGTCAAGCACGGACCCAAGAAAATTAACCTATTTCAGTTTTTACTTAGGTATCACGGATTGGGATATTAAAAGGAATATTTGAGCCCTATGTTTTAAGTTTTCATGATTTATTGATTGAGACATGTTTTTGCGACACATATTCCGGCTAGATGGAGATGAATTTCAAGAAAACAAGAGAGTTTTTTCTTTAGAACGAGATTATATACAAAAACCTTTCGCAGATTTTACACAGCTATTATAGTTTGATAATTAAAGGTGTCATTTTGAGGCCTATGATTCATAATTTCACCTACTGAAAAGAAGGAAATCAGTTAAAATGTGTCATTCTATGTTTGTAATTGTTTCTATTTAGGGAAAGGGGTTGGAGTTCAAATTGGTGAGCTAACAAGGACCTATATTTCTAAATATTCATTGTACAAGAGGAGAGGAGGGTTGCATTCATGATCCAAGAGAGGCTAGAGAGAGTAGGAGCACTTTTAGTTGCTCATTTGTAAGCCTGAGGGCATGTGTTGTAGGCATTTCTACCATTAGAGATTCATGAAAGTTGTGATACCAGACTGTTTTTCTCTTGTTTCCATTCTTTCTTATCATCTTGCTTGAGTAATATTTACAAATTTTGAAGATCAAACACTGCCTTTGGTTAATGAATTCATGAGCTGCAAAGGATTTGTGGTAATTTCTTGTTAATCATAGATTATTGTTCAAGCACTCTTTAATATATATTACAGAAAGGATCTTTGTTATGTGGATACTCTTCTCTTTGTTTACGTTATATTCTTCTATCCATATTTGAATAATTTTTTTGTCTAGTAGGAAGCCTAATTTCCTGTGATCTACAAAATGTTATGACTCCATGCCCAATGGAATGTATTTGCAACAGTTTGATGCCCTCCCTTTTACTCTTTTCTTGTTGATCCACCAAGTATTACTTATTTTAATCATTTAAATCAAATAGGTACTGGGATTATCCTCTAACAGTCTGAGGGTGACTCTCAGTGATAACATTTTTGGCGTCGTTGCTGGAGACGAAAGTGAAGATATATTCCCTGGGAGAATGACAACGAAGAGATCCAGTTTTAGATGGTGAATTGAAGATGGACATATTGTTTTGACTGCTCATTTTTCACCATGGCGACTCCACTTTTCAGAAATATATTGGCGAATCCAATGGGTTGAAATGGACAATATCTTAGCTCAGAGGTTTGATTTCTATGATTTTTCAAAGGTAGTTGGTTTCCCTAATCTAGTGCCTAGTAGAGATGAAAAGGAAGATTTCCTTCCCAAATTTAGAGGAGAAGGTTGGAAAGTACCAGCTGAACACTTGTTAGATTTCCAAAAATTCATTCATTGACTTCATATTATGCATGGGGATGTCCAGATTAATATTTTCATATACTCTTTAGAGGGGATAGCTCGTGGATGGTGCCGATTTATTCCGATTGCAAGCATCATCTCTTTGACAGGTTTTCATGCAACTTTCAAATCATTTTGTAAAGAGTATTTTTCAGCTGAACATCTTTATGAAAATTGTTGTGATGAGTTTTCTTTGCTTCATGAAGATTTTTCTAGTCACGAAAATCATATTTATGATGAAGCATTTTCTATAGAAGGATGAATTTGTCATGAAGTTTGAGAGGTATTAAATGATCTTCATTATGATAACAGTAACATAGATACATTTGACATCGTATTAGATGTATCTTATGCTTTAAATGTTCATGAAGATTGAAATGTGTTCTTTGAGTATTTGATGTCAAACAACAAGTGTATGCATCGACATATATCAATCGGTCTATGATTAGCAGTGAAATAAGCCCACATCCATATTCATATTTACAAATATCTAAAAATGACAACCATCATGAGAAAAAGAATATGCAAAGTCCATCTGATCTCCAACTAGAATATCAGGAAGAGGTATTTCTTTATGGTTTTCATGATCCTTTTTATGATTATATGGATACTTTGAGGAATACAGATATCAAATTGTTATTGTTGGGAGGATGTTAGTTCTGCTATATTTTCAAATTTCACTTTGGCCTGCCATGGGTCCCTTCATTTGTTAGATCTAGATCAAGAGTGTTGCTAGTTAATCAGTTTCTTATATGGCCTCATTGGAAGCATGATTTCACTTAATAAAGCAACATGCTTGGTTAGAGTAAGAGTAGGAGTGTGATGAATAAGCTCAACTTATGAGCATTTACTTTTTATTTATTTTTATATTGTAATAAGACTCCATCACCCAATTTACTAGGCTCTGTGGATTTTGGATTGACAGATTCTAGATGCATAGTGGTAGATTTTCAGTTTGTCGGGAAGATTGGTTTGTAGTTGCAGGATGCAAGTTAAGGGTACATCAATGGATAAGGCATTGGAATTGCATGATCCTTGGAGCCTCACAGGGAGGTCTCCATTCTGTGTAGAGCCAGATGTTAACACAAAAGATTGATCATGTTCTCCAAGGATTATATCATACCATTAACTAACAACCTTCTTGGAGTGTGCAAGATATATTTGATTTGGCACTACAAACTAGTTAAGGAAGAGGGTTGGAGGTTAGGTAGCTTGCAAGAATCTGAGTGCAAATATGAAATTACCAGCATCAACCTCATAGACATCAGGTACTCCATGAGATTTTTTTGTCTTGTTTGGAGGTCAGGAAGGGTTTGTCTAATTGATTTTCGTTTCACGCTACGAACTAGATCAGGCGTTGTGAATTTAGACATGCACTATGAAATGCGCTACAGAATGTGTTGTGGAAACTCTGTTCTAGGACTGCTACCTGGTATTTTTGACCAGCTGACTTCCAGGAAGATTTCTGGGTGAACCAGGATGGTTTTTCAAAATAAAAAGGAGTTTATTGTCAAGCACGGACACAAGAACATTATCCTCTTTCAAGTTTTACACAGGTATCACGGATTGGGATATTCGAAGGAATATTTGAGCCCTATGTTTTCAGTTTTCATGATTTCTTGTTTGAGACATGTTTTTGCGACACGTATTCCGACCAGTTGGAGATGAATTTCAAGAAACAATGAGAGTTTTTTATTTAGAACGAGCTTATCTACAAAAATGGTTCTTATATTTTACACAGTTGTTATATTTTGAGAATTACAAGAGGAATTTTGAAACCTAGTTTTAAAAATTTCTCCTCCTGAAAAGCAGGAAATCAGGTAAAACGTGTCATTATTTGTTTGTAATTGTTTCTATTTTGGGAAAGGGGTTGGATTTCAAATTGGTGAGATAGAAAGGATCTATATTTCTATATATTCATTGTATAAGAGGAGAGGAGGGTTGGATTCATGAGCCAAGAGGGACTAGAGAGAGTAGGAACAATTTTAGTTGCTCATTTGTAAGCCTGAGGGCATGTGTTGTAGGCATTTCTGCCATTAGATATTTATGAAAGTTGTGATACCAAACTATTTTTCTCTTGTTTCAATTATTTCTTATCGTCTTTCTTGAGTAATATTTACAGATTTTGAAGATCAAAAGATTCCTTTGGTTAATGAATTCATGAGTTGCAAAGGATTTGTGGTAATTGCTTGTTAATCATAGATTATTGTTCAAGAAATCTTTAATCTACATTATAGAAAGGATATATGTTATGTGGATATTCTTCTCTTTGTTTACCTTCTATTATTCTATCCATATTTTCACAAGCTTTTTGTCTGGTAGGCATCTTGATTTCATGTGATCTGCAGAATGTTATGACTCCATTCCCAATAGAATGTATTTGCAGCAGTATAATGCCCTCCCTTTTACTCTTTTCTTGGTGATCCACCAAGTATTACTTGTTTTAGTCATTTAAATAAAATGGGTATTGGGCTTATCCTCTAATAGTTTGAGGGTGACTCTCAGTGCTAATAGGTCCACCCCACTTCGCGATTTTTCCAATGCAGCACTCCAGAAGTTTAGTTGTGAGGTGCAGAAAGGAAAACCTTCGAAGCCTTGGAGCCTTGAAGTTTCAAGGCTTCGGATATGTGCCCAACTATTAGCACTTGGTCACAACCATGGTCACATGTGAATTAATGGCTAAAGAAAAGGGCTAGAGCCTGAAAATGAATTGTAGATCAGGACATGGATCAAAGATCGAGCCGTGGGGATTCTTGATCGAAACAGACCTGCCAAAAATAGAGTCTGATATTCTTTTGATTGATTCATATTGTTTACGTTATTATGGAGAATTATTAAGTTAATATCCTGACAAAAATTTCGTTGACCACACATTTTTTTCAGCATTACCAATTGTCAAAACTGAACAAAATCATTACCTTGTGAAGAGAAATGGAGGAAGCACATGACACTTATAGTCCAAAGAATGAAGTTAGAGGAATGGATGTCCATTTGGGAGTTGAAGGAATGAACTCCAATGGGAATGGAGAAGAAATAGATAAATAAGTGATAATGATGAACATCATTAAAAATTTACAGAAAGATGTCCAAATTCACCGGGCAGATAACAAAAGGCTTATGAGAGTCAGGGAGCAACAGGGAGACTTCAATATGAAGCTGATGTGGAGCTTGGAAAAAATTGAAAAGAAAGTGGATAAGGAAAGTGGATCTAGAAAATCAGGGAGCCACGGGTCCCTTGATGTGAAAAGGAGAGAAGGATGTGGTAACAGACATCACCAACACTCCTGAAGGCATTCCAAAAGAAGGCCACGCAATAGTTCAAGTCCATCTCAAACCTCCTACTTTTGATGGAGAGCACAATAAATATGAAGAGGCTGAGACATGGCTACTTGGCATGAGGAAATATTTCCAATTGCATAATTATTCCTCTCATGCAGAGGGAATAATTTCAATCTATCGGTTGAAAGGAAAGGCATCCATATGGTGGGATCAACTTGTGCAAGTGTAACACATCAGCGAGAGGGATGTGACATGGAATGAATTCAAGAAACATTTTGAAAAGAAGTAGTTAACCAAGAGATATTATGTCAAGAAGATGAAAGAGTTATTTGAACTTAAATTGGGCAGCATGAATATAGATGAATATGAAAGGATATTTCTAGAGCTGTTGAAGTATGTCCCTTTCATTAAGGATGAGGAAGTCAAGATTTAGAGGTATCTAAGTGGGATGCCATCTTTTATCAGTGAAAAAATCCAATATGATGATCTCGAGACTCTCGAAGAAACCATAAGGAGAGAAAAATTCTTACATGATCAGCATAGGGGAAAGCCTACTTTCCAAAGAGATTGGAAAGACAAGAAGAAGCTCAAGAAGGAATATAGGAAGAAGGGAAACAAGCCACCATTTTTCATAAATAGTCCTCAAGGACAACTACTTTTGAGGGAGCCCAAGATGGCTGAAGTAGGTGGGAAAAGGCCAAGGAAGACACCTATGTAGTGTTGTGGTTGTAATGGATATCATAAGTATATAGGTTTCCATCATAGAAAGGACAAGGTGAGATTTGTTTTCCATGCTCAGCAAGCAGAAACAGTGGAGGACATGGGCAGAAGAGTGCCTAGGATCTATGCAGGCCTGGACAACAAGCAAGATGAGTTTCAATCACATATGATTGAAGTTGAAGGTATGATCAATAACCATGCCTTTACTATTTTAATTAATTCAGAGGCTAGTCATAACTATGTAAATCCTAAGGTAGTGGAAAGATTTCAATTACCAAGAAGCAAGCATGGAAAATCTTGGCTGGTGCATCTGGATATAGGAGCCAAGAGAAAGGTTGTTGAGTTGGTTAAATCATGTCCAGTGGGCATGAATGGACTAGGTACCAATACAGATTTGAACATCTTTCCTTTGGGATAATATGATTGCCTAATTGGTATCTATTGGTTGGACCAACACCATGCCATATTAGGATTCCATAATAAGGCATCCACTTGCTTGGATGAGGAAGGGAATTAGAGAGCAGTCCAAGGAATTCCCAGGGCAGTTATTGTTTGAGAAATCTCAACAATGCAGCTAAAGAAGTGTTATAGGAAGGGTTGTCAAATATTTTCATCCCATATGGAGGAAGCATCTAAGGATAAGGTGCCAAATCTGGAGGATCATGCAGTCCTGGAAGATTTTGAAGATGTGTTCAAGGAGGTACCAGGACTAACTCCAAAGAGAGATATTTATTTCTCTATTAATTTAATTCCTGGAGAATCTCCAGTATCAAAGAATCCTTACAGAATGAGTACACCAGAGATGAAGGAGTTGCAAATGCAGCTAGAATAAATTTTAAAGAAGGGGTACATATGCCCAAGTGTGTCCCGTTGGGGTTCTCAAGTATTTTTCATGAAGAATAAATACGGGACATTGAGATTGTGCATTGATTTCCGACAGTTGAACAAAGTGACTATAAAGAACAAGTATCCTCTACCAAGGATTGATGATCTCTTTGATCGGTTGAAGGATGCAAGGATATTTTCAAAGATAGATCTTAGATCAGGATACCATCAAGTAAGGATTAAAGAGGAAGACATCAGAAAGACCACCTTCAGGACAAGGTGTGGTCATTATGAGTTCACAGTGGTGCCATTTGGGTTATCAAATGCACCAGTTATTTTCATGTGCTTAATGATTGGCGTTTTTCGAGAATATTTAGACAAGTTAGTCATTGTCTTTTTGGATGAAATCCTTATATATTCCAAGTCAGAAGAAGAACATGAGCATCATTTGAGGATGGTGTTGCAAGTTCTAAGAGAGAATCAACTGTATGCCAAATTGAGCAAGTGCTCATTTTATCAAAATAGAATTCACTATTTGGGGCATATTATATCTAAAGAAGGGATAACAGTGGACCCTGAAAAGATTAAGGCCATTAAAGGGTGGAAAACACCCAAGAATGTGACATAATTAAGATTCTTCATGGGTCTAGATGGATACTACAAAAGGTTCATTGCAGGGTTTTCGAGAATAACCCATCCCATCACTTCCTTGCAAAGGAAGAGGAAGAAGTTTAAATGGACAACATAATGTAAAAAGATCTTCCAGTGATTGAAGCGGTTGTTAATCGTGCTCCAATTATGAAGATTGTAGATCCAAATGAAGATTTCATGGTTTTCACGGACACATGCAAAGAAGGACTAGGTGGAGTCCTCATCCAGAATGGGTTTGTGATATGTTTGAATCCAAGAAGTTGAAAGAGCATGGAAGGCTCTTTGCCACTCGTGATTTGGAGTTGGCAGCCATAATGCACGCCTTGAAGAAGTGGAGGCACTACCTCATGGGAAAGAGGTTTGAGTTGAGAACATACCTTAATGGTCTGAAGTATTTGTTTGATCATCCTACCTTGAATGCTAGGCATAGTAGATGGTTGGAATTCCTCTGTGAATGACTTTGATATCAAGCACATCAAAGGAAAGGAGAACAAAGTGGTTGATGCACTCAGTAGGAGATTTCATGAACTACATCCTACAATCATTAGCATGTATTAGAAGGATATTAAAGGAAGAATTTCTGAGGCTGCAAAAGTTGATTTGCAGTACATGGAATTAGTAACTAAATTGCAGTAAGGTAAAATGCAGCAGAAAGATGAAGATTACGAAATGGGAATTGATGGAATTCTCGTGTACATAAACAAATTTTATGTACCCAATTCTCCTTAATTGAGGAGTGGGATTTTAAAATAAATTCATAATGTGCCTTATTCTAGGCACCCTGGATATCAATAAATAGTTTCAATAGTCAAGATACAATATTATTGGTCCAACATGAAGAAAGAAATTGAAGAATACATAGCCAAATGTTGGGAGTGTCAAAGGGTCAAGGATGAGCATAGACACCCAATTGGGTTGTTGCAGCCATTACCCATTTCTAAGTGGAAGTGGGAGCTTGTGACAATGGATTTCATCACAGGTTTACCTAGAACAAACAAGCAGCATGATTCCATCATGGTGGCGGTGGATAAGATTACGAAAGATTCCCATTTTATTCCATTAAATACTACTCACAAGGCAACTAATGTTGTTGATATTTATATGAGGGAAGTAGCATGCTTGCATGGCATTCCCAAGACAATTGTGTCTAATAGAGACCCAAAGTTTACCTCAAAGTTTTGGAAAGGGTTATTCAAGGGCTTCAGAACAAATCTGAACTTCAGCACAACCTATCATCCTGAGTCTGATGGACAAACAAAAAGAGTTAATAAGGTGATAGAAGATATGTTAAGAATGTATGTGATGGATAAAACATCCAGTTGGGAAGACTACCTACACTTGGTAGAGTTTGCTTAAAACAATGGGTATCAAGCATCACTGAAGATCATCTTGTTTGAAGCACTTTATGGCAGAAAGTGTAACACCCTAGTAAGCTAGGACAACCCAGCTGATAGAGCAGTGCTTGGGCAGAGTTTCTCAAGGAAATGGAAGAGAAAATGCTGCAGATTAAGAAGAATTTGAGGGCTGCCCAAGATAGGAAAAAATGTTATTCTGACAAGGGAAGAAGCCACATGGAGTTTAAAGTGGGTGATCATGTTTTCTTGAAGGTGAAAGCCAACAAAAGTTCCCCGAAGATGGGAAATTGTTCCAAGTTGGAAGCCAGATATTGTGGACCATTTGAAATCATAGAGAGGGTTGGTCCAGTAGATTATATGCTTACATTGCTTGCATCTATGTCTATACATAATTTATTTCATGTCTCATTGATTAATAAATATATACCTGATGCTAATCATGTTATTGATTGGAATGTGATTTAGGTGGAGCAAGAAAGCGCCTTTCAGGTGCATCCGGTGCACATACTGGACCGAAAAAACAAGAAGGTCCATAGGGATTGTAAAGGTCCAGTGGACCTTGTATGGTCCTGAGGACGCAACGTGGGAGCATGAAGATACTATGCAGGAAGAATACCCGCATATTTTTGAAGATTTTGAACATCTTGTGGATGTTGTATAAATCAGTTGCACTGAGGATTATGCAAAAATAAGGGGAGGGGATTGTAATATCCCAAGGTCGAGCCCCAGTTGTAATTATGAATGTAACATGTTTTGTAGGATGGTGAGAACAATATTTATAATATGGTAGGATTATGTGTTATTAGGCCAGAGAGCCTAGATGTTAAAGGCCAGGAGCCTATTTTGTACATGTAAATATTCATATTATTAATATAAACAACATCGTTGCATGTAGACCGGCCATGAAGAAAGAGTTATGGGGGACTAAGCTCCACTAGGATGGGTAAGGGAAGGGGGCTGAGAGGTTGGAATGAGGGGCTAAGATTAAGAGCTTAAGTCCAATAGAATAATATATATATTATTATTCTAAATGTTGTGAGTGGGATATGAATATATCCTAAGTTCCTTTGGAAAGAGGGTACGTCTTCCAAATGGAGAGGAAATCACTTCATGAGTGCCATGTGTCAACTCAGGCACATGAAATATAAGTGATAATTCATACTGTTTTGGGGGCTTCTCGGGGCCATTTTTGCACACCCAGCAAGTAGGAAGTACCCTGGTACGCCTTGTTGAATTATTGAACCACAACGAACCTTTGAAACAGAACCAAATTGACACCACTGCTACACCTTTTCCCTTGGGGGTTTCCTGTGCTTTTCCTATCAGTATCGTTCCCCATACCTAGTTTCTATTGTTTCCATCACCATGCTTTTTTGTTGAGGAGCGAGAGTGAAGAAGCGATTTATCAAGCCCATGAATAGAAGAAGCAGGTTGTCAGGCATGTGAGAAACTCTCTCCATGTGAGAGAGTGTGTTGAGGAAGTGAATTCTCATAGAGGAAGCCCAATAGAAACTACATAGCTTTGAGAATTCCTGATCTGACCTGTTGCTGAAGCCCAAGAAAAGGGAGTTGTAGTAGCCAATGGACTATTGGACAGTGAAGTTATACACTCCTGGGGTGGGACAGACATGTGGGGAATGAGAGTCTCTGAGTTGTGGGCATAAGTGACTCCTTGGAGGAAATCCTTCCTATTGTACTATGCAACTTCATGTTGTCCCTTCCTAGCCTAGGAATCCCTTTCCTAATGGAGTTTAGTCCGAGATCGGGGGTGATCCACTACTAAGAGTGATGACCAACATGGTCTAAGGCTGGGAGGTTCATGGAAGGTCTACACGTAGTTGGTGTACTTCAATTAAAATATAAGTACCATTTCCATGTTTGGTTACATGTTGTATATTTATATATGCTATTATATTTATGGGTTTTATCTATGATTACTACATATATGCGTTTACTATTATTTCTGCATTATGTTGTGTGATAGAAGAATGTAAATCATCTGTTAAATATTGGTATGTGTTATTGTCGCTTCCACAAGAATATGTGTATGTACAAAATGTTTATGTTTGGTTAAAATTGCATTAGATAATATGTGTGTGTGTCTGTGTGTGTGTGTGTGTGTGTGTTTGTGCGTGTATGCTCGAGCATGTTAGTTTCTAAGGTAGCGTTCCTTGACTTGTTGGTGGCTGGGGATGTTACAAATTGGTATCAGAGCGTTATTTGGAGTAGCATGGCCCGACATGGGTGGCCGGGGGTGTTACAAATTGGTATCATAGCGTTATTTATAGTAGCATGGCCTGAGATGGGTGGTTGGGGGTGTTAAAAATTGGTATCAAAGCGTTATTTGGAGTAGCATGGCCCAACATGGGTGTCTGGGGGTGTTACAGTAAACCAAAATACCAACCATGAATTAAATCAACCATGATTACAATGAGTTGACCCAAGCTATGGAAAATTCAACCAGGCCAATGTGGGTTGACTAATTGAAGGGAGAATTGGCCAGGGACGAATTTAAATGTCAAAGTAAGTGAATTAATTCAAATTGACAAGATATAATGACAAGGTAAGTGAATTTAAATATCAATCCGAGGAATCAACCAGTAAGTAAAGTTGACTAGGAACGAGTCAAGTCGATAAAAAATAAGAGTAATTCAACTAGTTAGAAGTTGAATCAACTAGGTAATGAGTCAACCAAGAAGGTGAGTCACTAGGTAAGGAATTGAATAGAAAAATAATTAAGTCGAACGGGTAAATGGAAGTTGACCAAGTAAATATAAGTCAACCATGCTAGAGTGAATTGACCAACAAAAGAGTAATTCAACCAGGGGATATCCAATTGACCAACAAAAGTGGAAACTCAACTAGATAATGAATAATTCGACCCTTAAGATACAAAATAGACTCAAACAATTGATTGATGGTCCAAGGAGTGAGGAACGGTTCAAATAATGAGAAATCAACATAGTTGAGTATAAAATCACCTAGGAAGTGAGAAATCAACCCAACTATGTATAGAGTTTTCCAAGCAAGTGGGAATCAACCCAGATAAGTTGGAAAACATCCCAGGGACTTACATAAAAGTCCCTGGAAAGTGGAAAAATGTCCCAAGTAATTACATAATGATCCAGACAATTGGAAAACATCCCAAGCAATTGTAAAATGAATTTGACCAAGAGACAATGCCAACGACCTCAACATATAATAATGCTTATAATTTAGAGGTCAAATTGGAAACCAAGCTAATAAATTGCAAACAACCACTTAATGGTAGCCCTAGATCTCTCATATTAAGTTAAATCCAATATTGAGCATCACAACACTGTTGTCCTCGTAGAAAATGCATGGGAAGGGATTTATTGGTGTTGCTAACAGAAATACAATGATTGTTTCTTCATTGTCCTTAGAAATTGTAACATTAAAACATATGGGAATCAATACATTATCTCATAAATGAAGAAAAAAAAAAACATATAGCTCACACAATGAAATAAAACACAAGCAATCACCATGGACTCAAAA
>SNQJ01S0057576.1:0-11677 GCA_010110895.2 Picea sitchensis | reverse complement strand
GGGTGTTAAAAATTGGTATCAAAGCGTTATTTGGAGTAGCATGGCCCAACATGGGTGTCTGGGGGTGTTACAGTAAACCAAAATACCAACCATGAATTAAATCAACCATGATTACAATGAGTTGACCCAAGCTATGGAAAATTCAACCAGGCCAATGTGGGTTGACTAATTGAAGGGAGAATTGGCCAGGGACGAATTTAAATGTCAAAGTAAGTGAATTAATTCAAATTGACAAGATATAATGACAAGGTAAGTGAATTTAAATATCAATCCGAGGAATCAACCAGTAAGTAAAGTTGACTAGGAACGAGTCAAGTCGATAAAAAATAAGAGTAATTCAACTAGTTAGAAGTTGAATCAACTAGGTAATGAGTCAACCAAGAAGGTGAGTCACTAGGTAAGGAATTGAATAGAAAAATAATTAAGTCGAACGGGTAAATGGAAGTTGACCAAGTAAATATAAGTCAACCATGCTAGAGTGAATTGACCAACAAAAGAGTAATTCAACCAGGGGATATCCAATTGACCAACAAAAGTGGAAACTCAACTAGATAATGAATAATTCGACCCTTAAGATACAAAATAGACTCAAACAATTGATTGATGGTCCAAGGAGTGAGGAACGGTTCAAATAATGAGAAATCAACATAGTTGAGTATAAAATCACCTAGGAAGTGAGAAATCAACCCAACTATGTATAGAGTTTTCCAAGCAAGTGGGAATCAACCCAGATAAGTTGGAAAACATCCCAGGGACTTACATAAAAGTCCCTGGAAAGTGGAAAAATGTCCCAAGTAATTACATAATGATCCAGACAATTGGAAAACATCCCAAGCAATTGTAAAATGAATTTGACCAAGAGACAATGCCAACGACCTCAACATATAATAATGCTTATAATTTAGAGGTCAAATTGGAAACCAAGCTAATAAATTGCAAACAACCACTTAATGGTAGCCCTAGATCTCTCATATTAAGTTAAATCCAATATTGAGCATCACAACACTGTTGTCCTCGTAGAAAATGCATGGGAAGGGATTTATTGGTGTTGCTAACAGAAATACAATGATTGTTTCTTCATTGTCCTTAGAAATTGTAACATTAAAACATATGGGAATCAATACATTATCTCATAAATGAAGAAAAAAAAAAACATATAGCTCACACAATGAAATAAAACACAAGCAATCACCATGGACTCAAAATTTTTACACTGGAAACCCAAATGGGAAAACCAGTTTCAAATGGGGCTCAATATTTTCATTTTGGAAATCTATGTTTACAATGTAGTTGATTCTGCTTTTTGCATCCACCTCTCCTTTTCCAAAAAAATCCCATTGAGAATGAGATTGAAGAAGGAAATAAGGATATCTAGGGGTAGGAAAAAGTCCAACAACCATGCCCCTTCACTTCCCATTCCTCATCCTTCTCTCATGATTCATTTTATTGTTACATTTAATTCTCTATTTTCCTCTCACATTCTCTAGTTTGTCTTATTCAAATTTCATATTCACATTTCTTACATAGTTTTTTTACCTTCATGGATTGTTGATATAATCTTGCAGGTACTGAGTTTTACAACAATTCAACGGTTTGGATCAAACTCCCCATTGAGAGGATTTTCAGTCTCCAAAATATCAAGGAAACTAATCTAGATCAATGTGCCGTATGCTTGGTTCTATAGAACATGGCTCATACTTCGGCTCCTAGCAACAACTCTAAATATGTCTATGGCTCTAGCTCATGTTTCTGGCTACTAGATCTAGTCCTTGTCTATGGCTTTGGCTCTAGATACTATCTCTAGTCCTTGGCTATGGATTTGGCTCTAGTTATGGCTTGCTTTTTCCCACAATGAAAAAGTCTCCTCACTAAATCTCAGCTCTGAACAATCTCCGGATATGTACTCTAGAATCAACACTCATTCCCATCTCTCTCTCTCTTTCTTGGAGACGGTCCCACTTGGTAGTCATGAATATATTTTGAATGTTAATATTATTCTTAGTGTGACCCAAACATTTTTCCATCACATAACAATTACACATGGGAAATTTGGTTGCACTTATCTACTATGATCAATTGCTTATCGTCATGGAAACAACTCTTCTATGCTTGCACATGCTTCCAATCATGTCATGGAATTCCCACAAACTCTTCTAAGGTCATTGAACTCTAAACTCCAATCTCATGCACATCTTCAATATGGGGTTCTTTGGATGCAATACGAGAAACAAGAACTGGATTGTGGTTGCTCTTGACATCAACCGGTTGTCCCTCTTGTTTATGTTGTTGATTCCCTCCTATGTTGCTATCTCTCCTTGGATGCAATTTTTCCCTTCCACAAGAGATGAAAGAATCTCTTCATCTTCTTTAATCTTCACTCTCCACACCCTTCTCTTAGCTATGCGGTTTATGGGGTGAATATATGGATGAAGTTTCCAACACTTTGCTTCCCAATGACCACTCAAATTGTAGTGGTGAAAAAATTTCTTGGTACTGTGGTATGGACTTCTTGTCATACTCCTCCTCTCCATATTCCCGTGAGTTCATTGTTGTATTAGAAAATCCTTCTTGTCTTTGTTCCTCTGAGAAAAATCAATCTTATGTAATATTGCTTTCTTCTTCCAACAAGATGCCTTATGATGCTCTTTCTTCTGACATAATGAACAAGCCTCTGAGTACAAATAGTTGGTAGAATTATGTCCTTTCTTCTTACAGTGGTGACAAATGCCAGAGAATTATATGTCTAAATCATGTTACATTTTATTATCAATATGGAGTATGTAAACTTGTGAAATGCAATCAAAATATGTGCATAATTAGATTATTTGTAGTATGATCTATCTATAATGCTTAATGTTTATCCTACTTATGATACCAATTGCATGAAATAAATGGAACGAAAGAAAAATTCATCATTGAATTATACCTTACTATATCCATGAGTGTTGTAAATCAGGTTGTAGTTAAGCATTCAATCTTTGATATCCGAACCTTCTACAAAAATACTCCATTTGGTATATTTCATAATATAATTCAATAAAACTAACTATGGAAATGAAACACACCACACTTCATCAATCAAAGAAAACTTAATCATTCCTAGAAATGATCATGTACTTGAAAGGTCAATCATGTATGAATTAGGCACATCTTGTTTCCATCAATCATTGCTCTTGTTTTTAGCAAGCTTTGACAAAAGGAAACACACTTGCATAAAGGAAAACAATCATTGCGAAAAGGAAACATACTTGTAGAGAATAAATAAAATAAATTATACACTAATCATCTCTATATCCCTTTGAAGCAAGAGAATACTCTATATAATAGAGCACTAATTATAATCTAAAGCATAACTAAATTAATCTAATTGCAAATGACAAAGTTATAAAACTGCAATCTACAATGAAACAAGAACTTATGAAATTGTAATATATTCCATCATTATTTCGATGTCACTCTAAGAGTCCCCCTTTGAATGAATAAGGAACTTTTATTTATACATGAACTTTCTTTCACATTGAAATAATAAATAATAAATTCAAATCTACTAAATTCTCCTAGATCCACAAGTTTCTCATGTGGTTACAATCATTTTATAAAAAATAGAAACTAGAAATTAGCTCGTAACATCCTCCAATATATTCACAACTAATCTCATCAAAAGCTCCAAGATTCTTTCCATATCCAAGATAATTCATTAATGACCTCAAATCCATGAAATATATTTAATTCTTGAGGGGGAAATTCCAATTTGGTTGTATGGATTTGGAGAAAGTGGTAAAATATGCATTATTACAGGAATCTACCTATTTCTTATAATTACTAGAATTTCTTGTAATTATCAGAATCTTCCTATTTTCTTGTTCCTGTAATCACCAACAAACTAACCCAGTTTAGAAAGATAAGTGTAAATATGTTATTTTTATAATATTTAATCATAAATTCAGTTAAAATACTAAAATAAATGCATTGGAAAATATTGAGCCCAATCCCACATAGAAGCATAAAAATGAAGTAAAACAAGGTTATGGGAAAGTGAAAAAGGATAAAAGTTAATGGAGAAGGATGTGAAAATATGGTAAAAGGATGTGAAAAGATGATCATTTTTGTGACTCAACAAAAAACAAGGAATTTCTTATTTGAGGAAGACCTATTTGTCTTCTTCTTCTTCTTTCCCTAATTGATCTTCTTGTTTCTTTCTCTAAGTGCATGTGTAAATTGAGTCTGTGACCACTTCTCATCGCTACCCTCCTTAAATATTCCACAAGGATGAGGTGGTAGTGGGATACCACCCTCACTTGTTGTTTCTCTTTCTCCTAATGAGAAGGCCAAATTCGACATTTTTTTCACCTTCACAAAATGGTCTTCATGGTTAGGGGATTTTTCATTTTTCCATCGAAGCCTAGGCCTTCATGCTTGACCCCTGGTGTAGCTATAATGAAACTTAAGATTCCTTATCTTCGTTTTCTTATCCTTTTTCTATCATAACACATTTTTATTAGGATCTTGGAACCAATGCCTCCAATATGCTTCTCAAATTCACCAATCTACTCTTGAGAGATGTCTATGAAAGGTGCACTTATGAGGGTGGTGTCCCTTATGGTTCTGGCATCTGCAGTGGAAATGGAAGGTTTCCTTTATTCTCGATTCTCTCTAACAGTTTCTTGGAGATTTTCAAAGGCCTCCTTCTCTACCAATTCTTGTTGCAACTGAGACTTCATTTCAAAGAGCCTATCTTGTTACTAGCTATCCAACTAGAGGACCTTATCACCAATGTGTACAAGCTATTATATGTGCTTGTCCCAATCCGTCATGACTGCAATGAGGGAGTCTTGGTGTTATTAAAACTTCTTCTTAAATAATGGAATAAATTTATCATAGGTCTCCATATGATTCTCCATCTATGCCATCCTCTAGTCATACATCTAGACCTTCACTTTCAAGTGCTCGTTCTCTTCTCGAAGATGAGCATTGCTAGCCTTTAAATATTCCAATTTTTATTTTCTTTCCTTACCCATTTTGAGGTATCTAATGTTCTTTTCAAGGTTCTATTATCTTTCATGGTCTAGGATGCAACTGCTCTAATACCATCTTATCCATAAATGAGGGACTTATATCCCACTTGCTTCACCAACATGGATTCTTTGTGGAAGTCTCTTCTAATATATGTTCTCAAAATTATATAAAGAGATTTGTCTTAGTATTTTACAAAGTGTTTTTTCTTTAGAAATGACACTATGCCTCTGTTCCTCGGTCTCGTTCAAGGATCTCTATCCTCTCCTGGTTGGAAGGCCAATACTTTGTCTATTGGTTCTTCTGATGGTTGCAAGGCCTTTTCTATTAAACTAATGGAAACAAAACACTGCAATCCACTCTATTCTATATACCTCAACATGCACATGAGGATGCAAGGTTTGTTGGATTCATTGCTTGGTTCATATATCCATCTCGTTGGCATACTAAGGGAGGGGGGTGGGTGAATCAATATTAGTATTTTATTACCTCTTTTAACCATAATGTGTATTCTTTAACTTTATGAGAAATATTCAACAGTTTAACATTAGGATTTAATGTATCATTAGTAGTATAAATCAACCATGAAAAATAAGCAACAACAAAAACATAGTACACCAAAATTTTACGTGGAAACCCAATGCGGGAGAAAACCACATAATGTTTTTCTTATATGTCAGAAGAAATACATTCACAGGAAGCACCAACTTCCTTATTTTCTAGCTAAGATTGGAAGGAGGCTACAACACTCTAGTTTTCATGCTCCAACCTGAAGGAATCTCCAACTCCCCAATTCTTTGGCTCCAACTGGAAGGATGCTAAAAACCCCTTTCCTTGCCATGTCCAACCACTCGGAAATATAAATGTAGGAAACCTATCACTACCACTGAATCAATCAACCTATTATTGATATGTTGTTGTCACTGATGCTATACTTCATTAAATGTTACCACTCAAACCCTTATGCCTCAAACCCTCATACCAAGATCCACAAAAATGTCTTCCAAATCAAATACTCATGAACTATTAATACATTTCTATGCTGGACTACTGCAGAATATAAACCCTAACATACACAGTAAACTAGACCTTTCAAACTATAGCTGACCTGATGGATTTGATCTTATGAAATTTAGTTTTATCAACAGATTTATGCCCTGTGCTATGTAAACTCATGGATGTCCGCACTTAGTCCCACTATGGCTTGCAGATGTTCACACCATACTTCCTCTACAACTCGTGGATTTATTTTCTTCTTTGTGTGTCCACATTTTCCTTCAATGAATATTGTGTATGTATGCACTTCTTTAAGTCTGCAACTCATGGATGTTTGCACTCTTACTTCACTACAAATCGTGGATAACCTCAAGAAAACCATAAAATAGTAATCTCAACTTTGTCCCTTCAGCTCCGACAACTTCTCTCTTCACTGAACTTCACTGCTTCAGACTCACTGCTTCAAATCTGTCAATTATACCTTCCCATAATACTTTACAACATACATATTCAATGTGATCAATAGGAGATAATAAGATTCTATCGAAGTCTTATTTATACTTTTCAATTGACTTCCTTTAGGGGATAGCTTGTAACTATTTTACCCCTTTTCCTTATTTTAGGGCTAACCTACACTCTCTTGTTGCAACCACTTTACCCTTAATTAAATTCTTGTTGCAACTACTTTACCCTTAATAAATGACCTGTAACTTCTTGTTAACCTTCTAGGGGCTTCTAGATCATTCTTTGGGGTCCTCAACTTCACAAGGCCATAAATCCTCAACCATGAGGAACCACATGGCGTACCACATATCATCGAAAATGGCATGATACGTATTGTCAATCTATGAATGAGTTACCTACATTTACACTATCCTTCATGTCCTTTTCCCTCGATCAACTGCATATTTCATAACCATACCTTTAGGGCTTCTTGACTTCTTCAAGGGTTGAATCAATGACAACCAAAATTTCAACAATATCCCCCTTTGGAACTGATGGAAACACTCTGATGCAACACCTCAACACTGATGGAATGGAAGAACATATGCACATGATTATGATCCCCCTTTGACCATCACTCCATCTGTCTTTATACCTATGATATTTCTCTCCATTTCCATGCATTTGCTCATTCTCTCCCCCTTTGAAATCAATGGAAAAGGGTGATTTTCCTTGGGGATGTTCCCCCTATATAAACTCACCTTGGGGATGATCCCCCTATCTGCAAGCTTTAGATCATGCTATTGAATTTTTCTCTTCATGGTGCTTCCTCGTGTAAATCATTGACATATATTAAAATAATTCAAAATTTCTTGACTCCAAGTCTTTGTCGAAGATACTCAAAATTATCCCTCGAAAGAGGTTTGGTGAAGATATCTACAATGTGCTCTTTTGTCCCAATTTACTCTAGCTTGATGTTCTTCTCTGTAGCATGTTCCCATAGAAGGTGATACTTGATTAGAATGTGTTTCATCTTGGAATGCATCAATATTATTTGAGATACTGATAGCACTAGTGTTATCACAAAATATCATAATGGGCTCATCATAGTCCACTTGTATATCCTGCAAAGTTTGTTTCACCTACATGACTAGAGTACAACACACTTCTGCTAAAATATATCTTTATTCTGTTGTAGAAAATGATACTGATGACTTCTTCTTGCTTAACTAGGATACTAGACACTCACCCAAAATTTGCTACACTGGTACTTATTATCTCGTCAATGCTTCCGACCCAATCTACATATGTATAAGCAACTAGAGATAGTGAATTTCCTTTTGGATATCATAACCCATAGTATTTTGTTGATTTGAGATATCTGAATATTTTCTTTACTGCCATAACATGTGTTTCCTTTGGTTTTGCTTGAAACATTGCTACCTGTCCAACTTCTTGCATCATATATGGTCTTGATGATGTCACATAAGTAAGTTTTCAATCATTGATTTGTAGATTCTTTGATCTTCATCCTTGGATTCATATTCTTTTCTCAAATTGCAACTGGTTTGCATAAGAGTACTTACGGTCTTACAATCTTCCATTCCAAAACTTTTTAGCATTTCTTTTATATACTTGGTATGTGAAATAAATATACCTGGATCATGCTGATATATATGAAGTCACAAAAATAAAGTCAAATCACCAAGAAAAGACATTTCTAACTCATTATGCATGTCTTTAGAAAACTTCTGACTTATCCTGTCATCATCTCTTCCAAAAATAATGTTATCAACATAAACTTCAATTATTAATATGCTATCTTGATCTACCTTTATGTAGAGATTATTGGTTGCATTTCCTTTCTTGAACCCTTGCTACTATAAATACTTGTCCAACCTTGTGTATCATGCTTTGGGGAATTTCGTGAGACCATACAATGATTTCTTCAACTTGCAAACATAATCTTCCCTTTCTGATAGCTGAAATCCTTCTTGCTACTCGATGTAAACTTTTTCTTCTAACTCTCCATTTAGGAAGGTTGATTTCACGTCCATATGATATACCTTGATCTTCTTCAAACATGCATAAGATAAGATTAATCTATTTTTTTCCATTATGGAAACCAGGAAAAACGTTTCTTTGAAGTCTATTCCCTCAGCTTGGGCATACCCTTTGCATACTAGCCTTGATTTATTTCTTGTTACCTGTCCACTCTCATTCAACTTGTTCCGAAATACCCATTTTGTGCCAATCACGTTCTTGTATTTCAATCTAGGAACACTTTCCCATGTTTCATTCTATTCTATTCGATCCAATTCTTCATATATAGCCTTGATCCAGTGTTCATCCTTGATGGCCTCTTCAAAATTCATTGGTTCAACTGTAGATAACAATTCTAGGTGTTGCTATTCTGGTGAAATTATTCTTCTTCGGGTTTCAACTCCTGCATATTTATTCCCAATAATATGTTCTAGTGGATTATTTTTCTGTACTCATTGGCTAGGTGTCTTAGGAGGTATATGTTTCTCATATTCCTCTTCTTCTACTTTTGACTACTCTTCATCTTCTGCTTCTTCTTCTACTTCTTCTTCTTTTAGATCTTCCTCATCATCCTTCTCTTGTAATTCTTTGATTCCTTCTTTTTCCTTCTGTACATCTATCTCATCAATCGTTACATTGATGTTTTCCATGATTTTGTTGAGTCTTGTACTCAAAAAGTTATATCCTTTTATTTTGCTTGAATACCCAACTAGTATGCCTTTTTCAACTCAAGAGTCAAATTTTCCAAGCCTGCCATCTTCTCTTTTGATATAACATTTGCTTCCAAATACTATAAAATGATTCACATTTTTTGGTCTTCCTTTCCATAACTTGTAGGGAGTCTTATCATTGTTACTTCTAAGCATTCCCCAGTTTAGGATGTGAACTTATGTATGAACTGCTTGTGCCCAAAATATGTCACTCAACTTGGAATATTTCAACATGGTTCTCGTCATTTCCTATACTATTTTATTCTTCCTTTCAACCACTCCATTTTGCTGAGGTGTCCTTGTTGTCGAGAACTATCTCTTTATTCCATGTTCACCACAAAAATCCATGAATTCCTTTGATGTAAAATATACTCCATTTTATGATCTCAAACACTTGATTTTCAAATACATATCGGTCTCAACCATCTCTTTGTATATCTTAAAGTGTTCGAATGCATATGACTTCTTCCTAAGAAAAAAAACTGCAGTCATTCATGTGTAGTCATTGAATAGTAGCATAAACTACTATTCACCATTTAATCCATTTGTTCTTGTAGGTACACATAGATTAGTGTGTACAATATCCAATGGTTTTTTCATGGAGTACTCTTTTGATTTGAACTTGGTCCTGGTTTGTTTTCCTTGTAGACAATGGTCACATAGAGTATTTGTTGGCTTTGAGATCTCAATAATTTCTTTCACTACTTCCTTTCTACTAATTTTGACAAGGTTATCAAATTTCACGTGACCCATCCTTCTGTGCCAGAGCCAACTATAATTTTCCATTCCTAAGCAACATTTTCCCCTTCAAATATCATTCAGGAAATATATGTTGTTTGGGGTTCTTCTAGTTGTATCCATCGATTTTCCTAATCCTTCTTTTATGATCTCGCAATTTTATGAGTCAAACAAAAGTTTGTGTCGTTGATCATACATTTTACTGACACTCAGAAGATTGTGATTCATATCTTCGACCAATAGAATAGTTTTTTCCTTGGAATCTTTCCTCCCAATCTACATTGTGCCTCTACCTATTAGTCTAGTGGAGTTATCATTTCCAAATGAAACTGATCCATATCATTCCTTCTTTAGAGTAAAAAACTTGTTCTTGTCACCTATCATATTCTTCGAACAACCGTTGTCAACATACCACCCACTTTTCTTCTATTGCGGTTGTAGATCAAGTGAGCATTCTTCAGTGTTGAATTGATACTTATTTCTTCTCCATATCCTTTGTGGTTCATTTTTATGGTTGTTGATATTGTGCTTTGGTTCCTTTGAAGGAACAGTCAGTCTACAATCTTTGGCCATCTGTCCAAAATTGTTGCACTTGTATCATTCTATTTCATTACTTAGTGAACCAAAAATGTTGTGATTTTTGTTATGTGCTTCATCTGACTTTATAGGATAAATGTTGTTTGAATAGCCTTCATAGTTGCTTCTTTTTTTGGCATAGGCTCTATAGTTTTCAGCTTTGTGACCAAAATTGTTACAAGAATAACATAACCAAGAAAAATAGTTTGATACCTGGATGTAAGGGGTCTTATGAATGGTGTTTCTCTTATGAAGCCTTCTTCTTCTTTAGATCTTGTTGACTGCTGGTTCTGTGTTCTGAATCTTCTAGGTGGTCCAGTTCCTATGTGATTTTCTTCTTGAGTACCTCTGACTATTTCTACATAGGTGATTTTTTTAGACTCTTGTTCGGTTGTCTTGGAGCTTGAACCTTTCTCAATTTGCATTTGTTTGCATCCTATCCCAGACATGTCATAGTATGGCCTTTGAATGCTAATGATCTCATCCAATTTTTTGGTGCTACTCTGGTACATATCTTTCTTCTGAAGATCTTTTCTTAGGGTAACTATTTCTGCTTCCAAGATTTCAATCATCTTCTCTTTATCTTCTAACTATTTTCTGAGTGTTTCTTCAATCCTTTTGTCTTGTTTTACATGGATCTTTGACTTCTTGATTATATGCTTGATTTATTCCAAGTTCAAATTTTCAGATCCTTCTTTCTTCTTTAACTCTTCCTTGAGTGACTTGATTTTATTTCTTTCTTTCCCTAATTATTCTAAGGCACTGATTAATTCTAATGTGATATCGACTTGAAATTATTCATTGAAATATTCATAATCTTCTTCATCACATTCTACTACCATCAATAATACTCTTTCTGAATCATTGTCACTATCATCTTCCTCGTCTGATGAATAGTTGTCTTCCTTTGAGTAGAAAATTTTCTTGAATAAATTTTTTTTGCTCTTTCTCTTGTCTCCCGTTTTTATTTTTATTTTTCTTCTTAGGATCTTCTTCTTCATCACTACCTTTATTCTTATCTTAAGGAAATTTAGAAGCAAAATGACCAATACCATCATAGTTAAAACAATTCAATGGAAGCATACCTTTGTATTTGTTGGTTCCTCTTTTTAATTTCCTTATGAAGTTTTCCATTTCTTCATCTTCCTCTGAATCAT
>SNQJ01S0057575.1:81777-118401 GCA_010110895.2 Picea sitchensis | reverse complement strand
AGGGTGGAGTAAGAGAATTTTCGTGAAGTCGCAAAACCGGAATATAGTTGGACCATCAGATCCAGGGGGTACGCGTGGTAAGGACCCGTGAATTCGGAGAAATTCATTTCAGAAGGAAACAAAAGAGGAAGTTGTGGTATCATGGGAGCTCGAAGCAACGAATGGTTGGCCCGAGGTTGTAGCCTGCGATCACATTAAGGGGAAGGAGTCTAGTGCGAGACTAGTACTCACTGATCGATGTCGTCAAGCACTGGAGAGCGGAGTTGCAAGTAGTCCAAACTTGCACATGACATCAAGGGAACCTATGTGAGTGTATAAGTTTCTCAGGGTCTGTTGGATGCCCCGAAGAACCAATTCGGTTAGGAGAGTTTGAAGATCCAAGACAGGGAGGCCGCGGAATCCCCAAGAGAGAAGGGTGTTGTGTGCATCAGCATGATTGGCATTGCGATGGTGATGTTATGCCCATACCATATATTTCTTATCAATTCTATGCCCCTACCATATGTTTCTTCTCTTTCTCTACTCAAATATTTTTCTACAACTTTGCATACCCCCATTGCAAAGACACATGATTCGTCTGCCATGGTATTGTTGAGTTGAAGTGCAGAGATATACTCTAAGGAAGAACACCTCAAAATTTTGATATGTTAAATGCATCCACACTAGCATGTGATTCTCAAGTTGTTGCAACATAATGGTGAAGAGAGTTGGTGCTAATATCTGAACGAGAGATAAAAAATTGTGCAACCACTTCAAATCTCTATACTATCATTTTTATATTGGACAAGATCAATTACATTGTGAAAATTGAAATGCTTCAGTTTAGAATAACACGGTTCAAGTTCTTGACAATTGTTAGATGTCCTATTGTTGTTGTGGTTGCACTTTTGGGAACATTGGCACACCTTTGGGCTCCATGCACAGATTATGAGTTCGCACACAGTTCCACCTGTGGAACTCTGGGATGAAGTGAGTCTCCTGGGTCGGATGTGCTACTGTAGCGGACTGATCATATCATAACCGCAACCAAGAAAGAAATGGAAATACCCAATTTACAGTGGAGTAGAGATTTTTGATTCAATAGATTCAGAAAACTGAGAATGATATAGGGGAACCCCAAAAATAGAATCCAAGACCCCACTCTCATACACAAAGCTAATGCCATCTGCATGTTTTTTCTCATCATCATTTTTCTCTCAAATTCTGAAGCAAGAAGCAACACCCCGAGCAATACTGTCATCCTGCAACATGGTCGTGCAATTTAGAGAAAAGAGAGATTTTTTGTTTCGCAAAGGACTCAGAGGCCTCTAGCGCTGATCATCAGTGGCTTCAAACAAAGAAACTCTCAAACAATCCTCCTCCTCCACCTGCAACTTCTCCTACTCTGCAACTTTTTTTACACTACTAGTATCTACTGTGGACTCTTGGAGATAGTCCAATATAAAAGACTGCTCCTTGATAGTTGTTATGCTTCAAATTTTGAAGCCCACACTATCCTCCCAACTCCATGGATCCTTCAATACTCATTTGAAAGCGGACAAAACTCTAGCAAATTCACATTACTTGCACCAACATTTTCAATGTTGTCAAAGGCCATCCCTGCCTCAAAGTCCATTAAACGTGCATGTTTCCCTTTGCACGAATGCTCAGGTGGGTTCAACTCATGTTCTTCTCTATTTTGTTTTTTGTCGGTGCCCATATTTTCATTTTCCTGTTATTCTGCGTGTTATTGTTTAGAATTAGAAAAGCAAGCTAATTTCCCAACTTATAAACATGATGAATCTTGAAGTGTAACATGTCAGGAGTAGACCTGAGCGCGCGCTCCTTCAACGCGACAATATGGACAAACTAGGCGAGCTGAAGGGCGCTCGGTCACTTTATAGATGAAGTGGGAGTCTTTGGGCGTGTTGTCATGCGAAAGATGACTTCGCATGCCCATGACTTGCGAAAGGATTTATGTGTGGAGACTTGTTGAAGGATACGAGCAAGTGGGTTCCCCATGGTGAACATGGGTGCCCTCACCGAAGAAGCCGAACGAAAATGAAGTTGGGCACCCCATGGTAGACATGGGTGCCCTCACTCAATACTGATGGTTGGATGGACGGGCGCTTTGTTAGTAAGAGAGTCCAACCGACCAGATGTGTGAAAGAGTAACTTGGACGCCTTGGGCAAGCCAAGGGGGAGCCAACCAAAGTTGGTGACGCTCCACTCCTTGAGCGCACTCCAAGGGGAGTTTCCTAGTGAACAAAGAGCGTTGTGGACAACAATCAAGAAATGGACCGAAGATGCGATGGAGTAGTGACTTGGGTGCCCACGATGCGAAAATGTAGAAGTTGGCTAGTGTAGGTGGAGTGCGTCGAAGGGTCACGCACCCATGGAAGATGTCGGTTTCACGATGTGAGAAGTCGGCCCTAGTTAGAGGGGAGCGTTCGGTGGAGATGCACACCCACAACGCAAGTCGGATTTGCGAAATGTGGAATGACATTGAGGAGAAAACGGAGGGTGCGCTTGTTGGACATCCTATATAAACCGAGCAAAGGAAAGACATTCAAACAAGAAAGAAGGTGGCAAGAGATCATTCGGTCATGGCATGTTAGCTAGATCGAAGGGTTTCACAAAGAAATAATGAAGAGCAAGAGTGATATGAGGTTTGACTAGTGGTACAGATCGCAGGTTGGTTGGTCTGAGACAAGACAAAATCTATTCAGCTATGAAGCAAGGTGATGAGAGCTTTGCACAAGTCTTCTAATTGCAGTTGCGGAGGAAGAGCGCACACTGGTTAACTCGTTGAGGAAGAGTTGGAGTTTTCACAACAGGTTATTTGTAACTTAACGAAAGCTCCCCATTGCAAACGTTCTTTGTGTGGCACGAGTTGAGATCGACACACTTATGTTTTATATCATATTTCGGGTGTTAGGCCGGTTTGGACGCCCACAAGCAGAGTTTCATTTTGTACTTGTATGAATGCTTATTTTACTGTTGTTGAAGATAACTAAGTATAAGACTTGCAAACATAAGTTAAGTAAGGAAATGAGACTAAGTGTTAGGCATAGCTCGGGTCAAGTACTTCGGTTTGGCCTTGCAACCGAATGAAAGGCGTCGATGTTGCACAGAGTTGAGGATGTTGAGATTCTACAACTCAACCGAGATATCCAACCCCGTGATAGATGGTATCAGAGAGAACATCAGAGTGGACCATGGAAGTGGTTCTGGTAGACAACTTCATGAGCTATTCACCACTGTCACTTCTGTGATAGATGGTATCAGAGAAGACTCGACCCATCCTCACTACTGCAGTTAGAACAATTGCAAAGGAGGGGGTGCACTTGTTGTAAAAACAGATGGTTGCAAAGGTAGTTCTGTGGTGACAGAAGGGTGCACGAATGCAGAATTGCAACAACAACTGCAAAAGGAATACGGTTGTGAAAAGAGTGACGAACGCATGATGGGAACGGTGAATGATGACGAAACAAAGCTGAACTTTGATGAGGAAACGTAGAGGTTGATGAAAGGTGCCAAAGAAAGTTTAGAGAGGATGAGATCCTTCATAGCAAGATGGGATGTGTGGTATGAAGGACAAAATCCCCAGGTCTTGGTGACAAGCTTTCCCGAGGAAAGGGAAGCCACAGCCACTGTCGTTGACATCGCAGAACAACATAGTTTATTTGAAGGCATCAATTCCATCACTTGCGAAGAAATTTAAGGTCACCATTTCGTAGGGTATTGCCCAGAAGTGAAGCAATCTAGTGAATGGAAAGAATCCTGTAGCGAAGAGGAAAAGGAAGGAATCATAAGGATGAACTCAGCAAGGGTGGAGTCACTCACAAAGGGGGACTCCCATGATAGAGGCAGAGTCAAGGAAAAGAAGCAGATTGAATTACTTGACCACATAGCTAAGTCAATTCTTTGTTTCTTATGCAATCTTAACCATTTCACACGAAATTGTCCTTTGAAGGAAACGTTGGAACGGATGGTCAAAAACCAAGAGCAACTTGTGATGTAGAAGCTCGTTTTCTTGGGTGAAATAAGCCAACTGTTGTTGAAACCGACAAAGGAAATGATGGAAGAGGTTGAGGAATTGATGAAGCAACTAGATGAGTTCAAGACGCAGAACCATGAACAATGATCGCAAGACAAGGATGGCATACTTTGTTTTGTGGATGCGATGGTGAGTGGAGTGAAGGTTGTAGCATTGGTTGACACTGGAGCAACTCACAACATTATTAGTGAATGGACTGCAACATTGCTCCATTACAAGTCTGAGGGAAGTATGATTGTGCTCAAGGTAGTCAACTCAGAGATTAAGCTGGTGGCAGGGGTAGTTCGTTCAACACCATTGAGAGTTGGAAGTTGGTTTGGCACTTGGGATGCGATGGTCGCTTCATTGGACGATCATGCGATGATCTTGGGGCAGGACTTTCTCAAGCATGCCAAGGAAGTTCCTGTACCACGTGAGGGTTACTTAGTGTTCTTGGATGAAGCCAAAATGCCAAGTGTGCCCATGATAATGAAGATAAATCTTGGATGAAATCTTAGAAGTTTTGCGATTAGGTTGGTTGAGGGAGTCTGCGGAAGTGCAGACAGACCCCATAACATGAAGAAACAACAAGAAGTAACTCCAACCAAAATTTCTTTGGGTGTCATGAACCAGAGGGAATGAAGTACACAGAGGTTGAAAGCATTGGAGATTTTTTCAAAGTCTATATTGGAGAGTATAGATCGGTTGCAGAGCCTGCATGACCGAGAGCAAGTTAGGGAGGATGAGTTGAAGTCATCCATCGCAACACTTGCAGAGGTCACTACACATGAAACACAACCTGAATCATCTTATTGATAGCAGGTTTGCAATGAGGTTGAGGAGGCTTGGTTAGGGAAGTCACTTGCACCACAAACCCTAAGTGTTGAGACAAAGGAATGCACAGAGGCACTCACTCAACCAAACTTGGAGGATGAGGAAGAAGTGGGCATGGAAGACCGAGACCCTGCAGTGATGATAAACTTTTGTAGATGTACAATGGGGATCTATGATTTTGAGCTTAGTTCAAAACGACTTGAGAAGTTGGGCTACTCATCGAAGGAAATCAGATTGGTCATGAGGTACTTGTTGATGGAACATAGATCTTACACATCATTTTCTCGGAGCCTTGGTGGTGGCTTCGGGAATACTTTATCTATTGAGCTTGGAGGTTGGGCACACTGCCAGGAAGTGGGCAGTGCGGACTTGGTGCCTTGGTGAAGAGGTGTCATAGAAAAACTTGAAGTGAAGATAGAGATTGTTTGATTACAAAATACAACTGATGGTACATGAAGGAACAGACAACAATTGCGAAACCGAGTTGAAGACTTGGTGAAATTTTGGCAAGGGTGGGGAACTTTTCCTGGAGCTTGAGGATTGGACCAAGAGACACAATTTGTGGACATAAACAATTTGAAAGCATGGAGAAGTGCATACATACAGATTAGACGCAACGGTTGGACTGATCACCCGACTAGTCTAAGATGTGGGAGCTATAGCTATGTGCGAAAACATGGACTTGGGTTGATTTTGGATATAGTGAAGGTCGTGAGAAGTTCAAGACTTAGGAAAAATTGGTAGTCATCGCAGCAGGAAACAGTGACATGTAACATTGAGGCCAAAGGCGATGCTTTGCCCAGATCAATGTGAAACATGGTGTGCGGATGAATATGATAGTTCGAGGTATAAATGAGCATAAATTGTGATCACAACATATGAAGTGTGTTGGGATTGCCGAGGACGGAAAACAATTTGAGTGGGGTAGCATGTAACACCTCAGGAGTGGACCTGAGCGTGCGCGCTCCTTCCACGCAACGATATGGACAAAGCAGGCGAGCTGGAGGGTGCTCAGTAACTTTATAGACAAAATGGGAGTCTTTCGGTGCACTATCGTGCCAAATATGACTTCGCATGCCCATGACTTGTGAAAGGAGTTATGTGCGGAGACTTGTTGAAGGATGCAAGCAAGTGGGTGCCCCATGGTGAACATGGGCAGCCTCACCGAAGAAACCAAAGGAAAATGAAGTTGGGCACCCCATGGTGGACATGGGCACCCTCACCGAAGACAAATGGTTGGATGGACAAGCGTGTTGGCAGCAAGAGCGCCCAACCGACCAGATGTGAAAAAGAGTGACTTGGACGCCTTGAGCGAGCCAACCAAACGAATTTGGTGATGCTCCACTCCTTGAGCATGCTCCAAGGGGAGTTGCCCAATGAACGAAGAGCATTGCGGACGACAAGTAAGAAACGAACCGAAGATGCGACAAAGTATTGACTTGGGTGCCCGTGATGCGAAAATGAAGAAGTCAGCTAGTGTGGGTGGAGCACGTCAAAGGGGCGTGTGCCCATGGAAGACATCAGTTTCGCGATGTGAGAAGTCGGCCTGAGTTAGAGGGGTGCGTTCAATGGAGACGCACGCCCACAACGCAAGTTGGCTTCACGAAATGTGGAATGGCATTGCGGAGAAAAGAGAGGGCGCGCTCGTTGGATGCCCTATATAAACCGAGCAAAGGCAAGCCATTCAAACAAGAAAGAAGGTGACAAGAGATCGTTCGGTCAGGGCACATTAGCTAGATCGAAGGGTTTCACAAAGAAGGCACAAAGAGCAAGAGTGATATGAGGTTCGGCTACTGGAGAGATAAAGGCAACATAACACATATTATAAGGACCATAAGATGGATCAATCTACACACATACTGGAGAGATAAAGGCAGCATAACACATATTATACACATTATTCTAACAAAGATTATTCCAGATGTCCAACAAGTCCTTGCCAGGGACTTTCCCCTATTAATCTGTAGGGCCTTACCTTCTGAGCTGAGGGAGCTCCACCTCATGTACTCATGGCCTTCATCTCGCGAAGGAGGAGGAGCTACGACCGTATGAAAGCGGTGGCACAGGAGGAGGAGCTATGGCCATATGAAGGTGGTGGCGCAGGAGTAGCACCCCATATGATCGCCCGCAAACTGGACGCCATGCAGCGGCGGCTATTAGAACTGCAATTGCAGAGGCTGATAGCAGAGGGAGTGTCGATATGCACCAAGTGGCAACATTGCTCTGCACCAAGTGGCAACCTCGGATGTGCACCAAGTGGCAGCCTCGGATGTGTGCCAAGTGGCCCATCGGAATAGTGCCAAGTGGCAGCCTCTGAGTACGCCAAGTCGCAACATCATTGTGTGCCAAGCAGCCCCTCGGGCGTGCGCTAAGTGGCCCCTCTGACGACCCAGGTCTACGGCGTTAAGAGAGCCACGTGTCGGCTCTCAGACAGTCCAAATGTACGGCCAGAAGAGAGCCAGGTGTCGACAACTGGACGACCCAAATCTACAACGAGCTTAGAGACACATGTCGAAGATCAGTTAGCTAAGATCTACGACCAGCAATACGACACGTGTCAACAATCGGACGGTGCAGATCTACAACAATGAAAGGGACACGTGGCGACGATTGGACAGCTCAGATTTATGGCTTGGAGAGTGACACGTGTCAAATCCGTACAAGATTTTGGCATACCGTATGACGAAAATGGTACGGATCCTACCTCTTCTAGATCCACGTGGCACATATCCAATGGTTAGAGTGGCTCGGATCGTACAGCCTGAAAAATGTGGCCCGGATCGTACGGCCTGAGAAATGTGGCACTGATCCTATGGTCTGTAAGTTGATCCGACGGCCATGTGCCTTCTACTTCCGCTTCCCTACTGAGCTGTCGCGATGTTCCCTCCTGAGCTGTCACCCATGAGGAACACCTTGGAGAAGTCGGCGCGGGAATCGAACCAGGGATCACATTCTTCTCCTCCTCTCGCTGATAGACATGGACTGAGAATGGAGCCATTGGAGAGCAGAGCAGAGCAGAGCAGAGCCATTGGAGAGCAGAGCAGAGATGGAATCATGGTAAGCCGCAGGCAGGTGATGCTCGGGACAGAGACGATGAGGGCGCCTACCTACGCTGCCCACTTGAGGTAGAAGTGGTGGAAATAGGGACTCCGCGGAGTACACCTACAGAAACCGCCGCCATGAAAGTTGAGGATTACCGGAGGAGGGAGATAGAGGCGCGCCCACAGGCCGAGCGTATTATCAAACACGATCTTTGTATAAGGTCGACTACAGAAACTGAAGAGCCAGTATCAGTCATGATTCTCTACTCTCCTTCTCTTCCTGAGCTGATTTTCTGCTCTTCCTGCTTGCCGTTGGAATGGAAATTCGCATCGCAGGCAAGTTCGTTTTTGTAGGTTCAGAATATCTCTATCTTTTCAATGGGCTGTTTTACTTAATTTTGTTTTCATGTCATTTTCAAAAAAATATGACCAGTTTTGACGGCTGTTGCTCTGCATGCATAATTTTTGGGCATTGTTGCTCGTCATTTTCTATAGTCTGTTCATACCGGAGAGAAGCTCAGCAGAAGAAAGACTCAAAGCTCTGTGAAGACTCGGGAGCCAATCTATAGTGGACAGAGCCAAGCTTTAAAATGATTGACCAACAGTCATGCATGGTGCCAAGCTTTAAATGATAGAGCCTTTATATCAGCACTCCAACTCTCTTTATATCAGTAAAATGAATGTTACTGTCAGCACTCCAACTCTCTTTATATCTTAATAGTTATGTGGGTTTACCATACCAATACAGTTTGGTTATTTCTTCCACTCAATATCATATAGAAATGCTTCTATTGCATTGAATGTTACAATAAGCCACTTAGCCTCTTTATATTTATGAACTTTGAAAAAATTAGTGTTAGATTCTTGTCTTATTGGTATGTTCTTAAGAGTTAATCATGAATTTTAATTTTGTATTTATGAATATGAATTTGGTGCTGTTGAAAGCACTTCTCTTCCTAACATTATTATGTTTGAATGGAAAAGTAATTTAACGTGATTTTCTAATATGCACTTGTACTAGATAAGTAGTAAGAAGTTATTTTCTCTTTTCTAAGAGTAAGTGAATAAATTAGTTACTTCCATTTTTCTAAACATAAATTTAAGTATAAAAGGGTTAAGGAGACTTCCTTAATATGTTTAGATGTTTTTTTTTTCAATGTTAAATATGTTTAGATGTTTTTTTTTTCAATGTTAAATATAAAGGAAGAAATTTTAAAATTCACAATATTTAAAAATATTTTATATTAAACTTTGATAAATTGGTTTTAATCTCATGAAATAATTTTTGAATTTATTATTAGAAAAAATAAAAGTTATAATATAAACCCCTTCTCTATATTGTCATGAGAAATATGTATGTTTTTTTCTTCAAGAAAAAAAATCATAATTTTTATTTTGTTATAGAATAAAAATCACATTCTTTAATCATTGAAAGAATGATGCAAAGTAAATCTTCTATATTTTTTTGAGGTAAATCAAGAAACAAGCCTCAAAACCACAAACTTTCGTTCGGTTTAGGTGCAAGGTATGAGGAGTCACTATTCCATTTAGGTGCAAGGTATGAGGAGTCACTATTCCACTAAAATAGTCTAGGACTTCACATTTATTGTTCTTTGGAATTTTTGTCTTAGAAGTGAGACATACCATAGTCTAAAAATAGTCTAAAACTTTGCATGTATCCTTGTTCCTTTGAAACTTAATATCCTAAGTTATATAAAATTCATGGGCTAAGTGGAGATAACTAATTGTTATGCTCTTTTGCATAGGGCTCAAAGTCATTACAACAATCTGCTCATAAGAGCTTAATATGTCTCTTGAAGGAATTGAAACTAGGTGGGGAGGATAACAATCATTCCTCTCAACCACTCGAGTTAAACCCAATTAACATAAATAAATTGAATGTTATGTAAGTCTCTCTATTAAATGATAGATTCTCAATATTATAATATAAATTTAGGTTAACTACCATAACCAAATAACATTATTTATCCACATCGTCGAATTGATAAACCATTTAACTAATAAAACTTTTGGAAAAACTGACACATTGGTAGGATTATAGGGATATTTTTAACAAAATATTACCTCTTCAACATAGGCAAAAGCTCTAATACACATGACTCTTATCATATTTTTGGTAGAGTGGTGACAAACGAAGGGTTGTTACTATTAAAGCAAGGGGATATAGGAAGAGAGCAAATAAGACAATCATGATACCTAGAATGCCAAAGACTAAAGTTTCCAAAGTAGAATATAGACTCCTCACAATGCTTGATAAATATATAACATAATTATGGATAATTTTTTAGGGACGACCAAGATAACTGTCGAAGCTAGCATGGGATACTTATGTAGCAATACAAGTGCAAAAAAATATACTATAGATTAGCTACGCTAGTTTGTAAAATTTTAGACATGTCAATACTATAGTTGACAAGAAATAAATTATCAGCACTGAAGAGTTAACGGTAGATGCAACAAGACTTCCAAAGGAGGGAAAGAGATGGGATTCAAAACAAAATAATTTGAGGAGTTGTGTCAAAATTTATTCAATGGAGATGTACCAGAAGGAATTACCTCTCAAATTGGAGTGCTCAAGACATGATTAACTACTGATTAGAAATGAGTTGCTAGTATAAATTTCTAAATTGACAATATGCAAGAAACATCCCTTGTTACACTTCTCTCCAGTTGATGGTAGCTTGAAAAATTGACAGATGATGAAAACAAAAAGGAATTTAAAGGAATCAGTAGTCAAAATATAAGAGATTGGAGTTTGAAAAAGGAAATTAATCACCCATGCTTAATTCATAATTTAATAGGACATGTCCTAAGCCCTTTAAAGGCAACCATGATATCTACTATGACTAACACATATGATGGAAGAAAGGAAAATCCTAATCCCGATGAAGAGTTACACGAGTAAAGAAGTACCARAAGTGTCTTCAGATTAATTAAAAACACCGAAGTAGAAGGGACTGAGTTTGATCACAAGGGAAATGATGAAAAGGAGGGGATTGAGCCTAATAAGGAGGATGGAAATTTTGGGATATTGGACAGTACAGGAAATATTAAGATCATCTTGATATTTTATGTTATGTACTTTAGTCATGTGTGTTTCTTAGTGTGCACACGTGATGTGATAATTACGTTGATAGGTGTCCCCCCTATTGGAATCGATGGTTTAATCAACCTTTTAATTACAAATTCCAATCTTATGGACAACAATTAAAGATGCTGGCATATTATTCGTCTTACACTCAAATGAATCACTGAGATTTAGTCTTCATAACGTCCTCACATTTATAAATGCATCCATTAACTTGTTTACTTTTTCACTTTTACTAAATCATATTAAGGAATTACTGTCTTCCCATTTGATTTCCATGTTTAAGTGATTAACAAAGAATTAATATTTATTATTTCCACGTTTAGGTGATTAGGAGGCGCTAACTCAAACTTATTGCCAGGAATGACACATATCATATTTGGGCTACGCGTGGAATGTGAACTGTGAAACTTATTGCCATGAATGACACATATCATATTTGGGCTACGCGTGGAATGTGAACTGTGGAATGAATTGATGCCTGCATTTCCAGGTGGACAACCGTAGGGTTTCAATTTAAATGAACTCATGCATTACTAGGTGGAGAGTCGTGGAGTGCTACCAGGTGGAGAGCGGTTGGGTTTCAATTAACTCATGCATTACCATGTGGAGAGCCCTGGAGCGCTCAAGTTGGTGTGCAAAAAAGCCGTGACTATCGTCTAAGTTGATTACTGTTATCACCTGTTATTGTTACACTGCAAACGATAACATATAGCCTTCCAAACCAAAGGAATATAAGGGAATAAAAATGAAGGATAAATCAATGTCTCGTCTACTCAGTGTTTCTTTTTTATATATCTTTTTTGGATTGTTAATCCCTACCTTAGTAGAACCTTTGTTTCCACTGAAGGCCTGAAGACATCAATTTTATTCTAAATCATGCAAGATAAGTTCTTTGATTAACAATATTTTAAGACATTTTACTTATATTTAGGGCTTGATTTTAATTTATGGACATTTGGATGGTTGCTATCTCGACTTAGGAATTTTTTGAAATTTTAAAAAATTCCAAGGATTTGATCGAATAACTAATGAATCTGTGCATGTGTACACTCATTTCTTTCTTTTGATTGATTGGGCTTCCCTGGCCATTTTTAATTTAGTCCATTGTCATATCAATACTTACAAATTGTAATGATTTCTCAATTTGATCTGATATCTGTAGACTGCAATTAATTTCATTTAAAAGGAAAAAAATCTAAAAAATTAGAATACTTGTAGCGATAAATTACAAGATCTTAAAACTCTTCCTATGTGCACAGCCATTCCATTGTTAGATGAATACATACAAATCGTAAAGATTTCTCAATTTGATTTCATATCTGTAAATTGCAATTATTTTTTCATTCATAAGAAAAAAAAAATCCAATTCCAGTGCTTGTAGTAATAAATTACAAGCTCTTAAAACTCTTATTATGTTGACAGTCATTTTTTATTTTATTAACTATGATTGAATAAATGGGAAATAAATTTTAGTTACTTCTACAATTATTATTTCTCATTGTAAATAGTTATCGTAAAGTTTAATTGAAAAGATAATACTTTGTAGGTATTAGCATAGGTACATTGAATAGTATAAATGAAAGAAATGATAAACAAAGTAAAAGATATACATCCATATACTCGACGAATCATTTAGCGCGATAAGGTTTAACCTAAATCATCTAGTTGATAATCATATATTTTTTGCACTTGATAAAAATGATGGGAATGGGAATCACTTTCAGATTGTACCTTAGACCGAGCCATAGATTAATCGCTATATTTATATAAGAGCTCATGCATCGATCATTCTATGAGAGTATAATAGTATGTGCGTTTCATTATGTACAATCTCATTGTGTTAGGTATGTGAACGAAATTTACAGAGAGAGAGAAGAGAGAGAAGAGAGTATAAATGAAGAGAGAGAGAGAATTGTGTTAATAAAAATAAACATAGTATATTAGAATTTAATGGAGTGTGAACCGTTTTAGACTATTCGACTTGAGTGGAGTGTGAACTTCTTTGGTTCAAAAAGGACAATGTATATATGTAATGGATATTCTACACAACTTAATTGGCTTAGAGATCTATCACGATTAAGAAACAAGTCAAGATGAAGTTTTAATTCTTTTTAAATGTCTTAAATATGTATGGGATCACTATTTAATTGTGAGAGTACTTGTTATTTTCAAGTGGCAATCATGAAAATTAAATAAATCTATAAATCCAAATAATATGGTGTAATGTCGGACATGGACATTGATATGAGTTTTTCAATAACTTCTTCTTTTGTCTTTAAAAAATAATTTACTATTTTTTGGCTTCCTACAATGCAATGGTATGAGCTTTCAAATAAGTTTTAGGATTAGGGTTAGAGTTATATTAATGATTTGATTACATTTACTATATAAAAATAAAACAATATCAATATTAATTATTAATATATTATTGTATTATTTTAAGAAATAGACAATATCAATTAATTATTAATATTTGATTCAAGAAAAAGACATTATATCAAGGAAAATATCATATTAATATTAATTACTACTAGTGTAACGAACCTCGTTGTTAGGGAAACATGCAATGCATAACAAGTATTTTTTTTTCTTTTTATGTAAGAAAGTAATAACAACAATACAATCAATCATCACAACTTGATGACGAACAAAACGCATGCAATTCACACAACAACATAACGACCTAGCATACTATCACATCATGCAGTTGGAAGCAACATACGACATTCAACTGACGAAGAATAAAGACGACTATCATACATTGAACTGAATTAAATGTGCATTAACAATCTAATTCTAAATCAGACCAACATCATCAATAATTATTGGTGCATCAGAACATAATTTAAATCAATCCTTATCTGCAAGGCACTAGAGATCCAAAAACAACAGAACACAATCACGATAAATCATTGCGCAAGAGATTTTGTAGCTCAATTCAACATGTATCACAACATTCATGTGTAAAATAAACAACTGGCACCCAAACATTCTAGTGACCCTTCAACCCGCGCCAGTTGGGAAGTCCAAACGTTAAACCATACTTCCTTCAAAATCTTACAAGGTCACGTGCGCGAGAGAAAACTGAAATAGAACTGTTATTCAACAACCAAATGATTTAAGTAACTCAACTAATATTTAAAACTATCCTTCATAGTTAATTGTAAGCGCGCTAGCATTCGAATCGCCTAAGTATTCATAAACCATGCCATTCTTATAGTAAAGATTTGACTAAATAAAAAGAAACTATAACTCTTTAAGCATCTTCCTAACTCTACCTTCATAAGGATTATTGTTAAATGTATCCTTGCATGTCCTTACAATACTTTACCTACTTACATCTTCCTCAAAAGAGGTTTTACATCATTAAACCTCATGCATCATTAAAACTTCATGCATCATGATAACTTTATGTTGTTAAGATTGTACAAACTTATTCACAAGTTGTCCTCATAAATTATGCAAACGTCATCTAGGCATCACCCTGTTAGCACTAGAAGTCACCTTCATATTGTGTTGAAGGTAAGCCTAGTACCCATCAATTTATATGTCACAAGTTGGTTTTAAAGAGGTAAAATGGGCGCAGACTCAATGATAATAATGTTCTATCTCAGAAATCTGGACTAGCATGCACAAGCATTTGAGGTCTGGAATCAACTTCAGTCAGTAAGTTGGAGTAAGGGTGAATAAAGGGAAGACTTTGGTGAGGAGAGTGTAGAGGTCTGTTGTGGACATCAGGTCTTCTAGTAGCCTAAGGAGGAAAAACTTAAGCACGAGATCCTCTTGAATTCAAATCTCAAAGAAACTGAAAGAAATTATAACAACACTATAATATAACATTTATCATAATACAATAATAACAATCCATGTGAATCAGTCAATCATGAACTCTCTTAGTATCAGAGTAAAATAAGATGGAGCAAGAAAGATGACTCAGATTAACCAAGATGTCTCAAAAACAAATACATAACCAGAGAACCAGTGTTCTTCACAAAAATATTACAATAGAAGGGAGCCTAGCTCAACCATTCGACCTGAACAAAATATCAAAACTGCCTATATATATACTAAAATGTTGCAACCACCAGGAATGTGATCAGATCACTACCTTCAAAGCCTTCATTCAGTGCCCACTCTGTCAAGTTGTGCAGACCTCATTATGTCAGACGTGAGCGAGGCATAGTTATTTGTTTTACAGGAAAAATTGCCCATAAGGAAGATTTGGATCATAAGTGTGCCTTCATGACTTCTCTCTGCAACGTTTTCCATTTATGGGATGAGGCGAGGTCTCAAATGTTTCCCATAATCTTCAATAACTATCTTCATTGGGATTAGGACTAGGCCTGACACCCATAATTGTTCTCAGACGATGTCAATGACTTCTGCAAGTCCATCCTGACACCTCGAGGCCATGAATGGTATTTGTCTATGACCAATGTGAGCTTTGCAGGTGGCAGTCTAATAACGTATGCGCAGGGGATGGCCACTCGTTGATATTGGATAGGATTTTATATGATCATGTGATTGCGAGGCTGCTCAAGGTGGTTTGGATTTAGACCGCGTTTGGGCCCGCAATCTATCCCCCTTCACCACGTATCTCTCTTGACATATCATGGTTTCAATTGCGAGATCGCTCAAGAAAATTATCGCCCGATCATGTTGCATTCCCGCAATGGATTGTGGTCGTCGATATCATGATCTTGGATGAGGCTTCATGATCAACGGCTCAAATATGGCCCCTCCAAATCAATGGATCGGATCTTCCCTTTCAAAACAACGGCCAAGATTTGCTTGGCGGATCGACCTTTAGGCCTTTCAATAGTCAAACTTTATTTGCTCCAAGCAAATTCTCCAGAGCTAGGGAACTGACGACATGTGGCTCATGGATTAGGAAGGACAAGATCCACTTCGAGCCTATGGGCTCCGGGAAAATCCAAACTCAAATATCACTTACCTTCTGTGCTTTTACAGGGAGTTGTCGATCTACTGACGCACGTCCTCTTCAATCAACAGTTATGCTACTGCTTCGGGAATTTGACCCCCTCAACCAAATCAATGACCCTTCTGCTCCCTCCTCGATCAATGATCGGGATCTCCTTCGGGTCTTCGGGACTTCAGGAACTTCGGGACTTTGCAATGTTTAACTCCCACAATTCTCCGAAGCGCAGAACTCTGAAGCAAGGGATCTGCCTCCACGCATCCTCATCTTTTGATGGCTCAAATTATTTCAGGAGTTCAAGCTTTGACACTTCGGGAATTCCACACACTTCTCACTTCAAAACTCCTGAATCTTATTTCCCTGAACACTTGGATCAATTGCCACCTGTCCCTTTAAAAATCAACGACTCATGCTCTCTTCGGGACTTTTTCTTCGACGCTATATTTTGCGCAACTTTTAAGATTTCAAACACTCGCAAGCCACTAATCTGAACTCCACATGGAATTATCATCGTTGAAAGATGAACCTGCCTTAGCTTGATTCGAGTCTAGAACAGACCGCTCTGAGTGTTGCGCTTTGATCTCGTGGCTGCGACATGTGTAAACAAAGACTTGGATGACTGGATAGGGGCTGGGAAAATAGGGAGACCGTGGCACTTTGAACACAGAGGGGGGAAAACACAAATGATTTTACAAGCCGAAGGGGAAAAAACTTAAGAATTGGTCCACGAAAGGAGAGAGAGAAGGCAAAACACAAAATTAGGTAGAAACCACAACCCCACAGGACTCTAACAAGTTTGTGTGATAACATTTGACTCCATAGGGGATGGCATGCTCCCTACGAGCTGCCAAGAACAAGTAGTTCCAGTTCCTTAGCTGTTGGGTTATGGAGTCATGCTCAAAAAACGTCTTGCTGAGGATTATAGGTCGATAATTCCTCTAAACAAAAGAAAATATATGGGCTCCAGAAAGAGCTTATTTATGTACAGTCCTAGGATAACGGATTTTTACAAAGCGTTAGGTGAAAGAAAACTTCCACCATAACCACCCAGACTGTTCGGTAATATAATTCTTCTCTTTACTGCAAATAATCCATAAAAGGTAAGGGAATTATGAAAGCATAAAGAAAACATGTATTGGAACACTGGCAATACCTCTGAATAATGATAATATGAACAATTTTGCAGGCTCCAATGATTTTGGAAAACATAGTTCCATATATAACCCCACAAGGTCGCAAAATTTATAATTAGGATGGCTTGACTGGTAAGAAATTACCTCTTGTACTTCATTGTTGCTCACCCGTCATTAAATGTTCTCAAAGTATACAGGTGGGTGGAGGACAAATGCAGGTTGGCTAATCCCAGGTGATATTTGATCACTTACAGTTTCCAATACAAGAATATTCTCTGCATTTTCTTTATAAGAGCAGCAAACAAACTCTGCCTTCAACTCTGAAAAACTAGGAAAAAACATAGAGGAACCTTCCCTAACTTTTGTTGCTAGCTTTTCATCTATCTCAGCTTCATAGTCAGGAGAAAAATCTTCTGTAGAATACACTTTCTCTTCGACATTGGGATATTCAGAAGAGACATGTTGATCTTTATGAATGTTTAACACAACAGACATGTCTGATATGATGCCATATGTTTCTATGTTATCTCGATCATAATGAAGATCATTCAACACCTCATGCTCTTCATGGAAATTGCTTTCTTCCACAATAACAACTTCATCAAAAAATGATCTTTGTGACAGGAAGAATCTTTATAAAACAAAGAAAACTCATGACAGTGGTTTTCATAAAGACACTCAGCTGGAAAATAATCTTTATAAAACGAATTGAAAGCTACAGGAAAACTAGTGAAAGAGTTGATGCTTGCAACGGGAAGATATCGACACCAATCATGAGCAATCCCCTGTAATGAATACTTGAAAATCTTAATCTGAATATCTTCATGAACGATATGAAGTCGATGAATCAATTCATGAAAGTTTAGCAAATGCTCAACGATATGAAGCAACGAATCAATTCATGAAATTAGCAAATGCTCAAATGCCTTCCTAATCTCTTCTCCTTGAGATTTAGGAAGGTTACTTTCCCATTTATCTCTACTTTAGGGTAGTGGTTAGGGAAACCAACTATTTTGAAAAATCACGTAAAGAAAACCTATGAGATAAGATTTGGTCCATTTCAAACCAGTGGAGTCGCCATTGGTTTCTTTAATAATGGAGTCTCCAGGTGAATAATACGTAGCCTAAAAGTGTCTGGTCTTTGTTCACCATAAAATACCAGATCTGGCCATTATCGTTCTCCCAGAGAGCTTTTCAATCCAAGACAACAACAAAAAACTTTCTGAGAAAGATTTCCTGCTCTTAAGTAATCCTCTCTGGGTCAGCTGAAATAGTGGATTCGTAACGGTGGAGTCACCAGGTGCACAATTGCAATATTCAATGGTTATGATATTTGATGCACCTTCAGAATCAGAAGCTTCTTTGTCGTTCTATCCGATGGAAAAATTTTCAATTCGTTCCCTGGAAACGGTGCCAGAAATGTTAGCAATAGAAGTCACCTTTAGATTGTTTTGAAGGTAAGCCCAATACCCATCAGTGTATATCTCACAGGTTGGTTTTAAAGAGGTCAAATGGGTGCAGACTCAATGATAATAACGTTCTATCTCAGAAATCTGGACTAGCATGCACAAGCATTTGAGGTCTAGAATCAACTTCAGTCAGTAAGTTGGAGTTAGGGTGAATAGAGGAAAGACTTTGGTGAGGAGAGTGTAGATTTATGTTGTGTACATTAGGTCTTCCAACATCCTAACGAGGAAAAACTTAAACGCAAGATCCTCTTGAATTCAAATCTCAAATAAACTGAAAGAAATTATAACAACACTATAATATAACATTTATCGTAATACAGTCATAACAATCCATGTGAATCAGTCAATCATGAACTATCTCAGTATCAGAGGAAAATAAGATGGAGCAAGAAAGCTGACTTAGATTAACCAATATGTCTCAAAAATAAATACATAACTAGAGAACCTGTGTTATTCACAAAAATATTACAATAGCAGGGAGCCTAGCTCAACCATTCGACCTAAACAAAATATCAAAACTGCCTATATATACTAAAATGTTGCAACCACCAGGAATGTGATCAGATCACTGCCTTCAAAGCCTTCAGTAGGTTCCCTCTCTATCAAGTTGTGTAGACCTCATTATGTTAGATGTGAGTCAGGCATAGTTATGTGTTTTACAGGAAAAATTTCCCATAAGGAAGCTTCAGATCGTCAGTGTGCCTTCATGACTGCTCTCTGCAACGTTTTCCATTTATGGGATGAGGCAAGGTCTCAAATACTGCCCACAATCTTCAATAACTATCTTCATTGGGATTAGGACTGGGCCTGACACCCATAACTATTCTCATACGGTGCCAATGACTTATGCGAGTCCATCCTGATGCCTTGAGGCCATGAATGGTCTTTCTCTATGACCAATGTGAGCTTTGCAGGTGGCAGTATGATAGTGTATACATAGGGGACGACCGTGCACTTCTCTTGGATAGGATGTTATATGAGCACGTGATTACGGGGCCACTCAAAGGTGGTTTGGATTTATATCACTTTTGGGCCCGCAATCCATCCCCCTTCGCCACGTATCGCTCTTGACTTACCATGGTTTCAATTGTGGGACCACTCAAGAAAATTATCGCTCGAGCATGTTGCATTCCTGAAGTGGACTGTGGCTGTCGATATCAAGATCTTGGATGAGTCTTCACTATCAACGGCTCAAATATTCCCCCTCCAAATCAATGGATCAGATCTTCCATTTCAAAACAATGGTCGAGATTTGCTTGGCGGATCGGCCTTCGGGCCTTTCAATAGTCAAACTTTATTTTCTCTAAGTAAATTCTCCATAGCTAGGGATATGACGATGCGTGGCTCCTGGATTAAGAAAATCTAGATCCACTTTGGGCCTCCGGGCACCAGGAAAATCCAAACTCAAATCTCGCTTACCTTCTGTGCTTTTACTCGGAGCTATCGATCTACTGACACACGTCCTCTTCAATCAACGGTTCTGCTCCTGCTTCGGAACTTTGACCCCTTCAACCAGATCAACGACCCGTATGCTCCCTCCTCGATTAATGATTGAGATCTCCTTCAGGTCTTCGGGACTTCGGGCACTTCGTGACTTTGCAATGCTTAACTCCCACAATTCTCCGGAGCATAGAACTCTGAAGTGAGGGATCAACCTCCACGCGTCCTCATATTTTGATGGCTCAGATTATTTTGGAAGTTAGGGCTTTGGCACTTCGGGAATTCCACACACTTCTCACTTCTAAACTCCCGAAGCTTATTTCCCCGAACACTTGGATCAACTGCCACTTGTCCCTTTGAAAATCAACAACTCATGCTCTCTTCAAGCCTTTTTCTCTAGCACTATACTTTGCGCAAGTTTTAAGATTCCTAACTCCCGCGAGCCGCTAATATGAACTCCACATGGAATTCCTGTCATTGAAAACTGAACCTGCCTTAGCTTGATTCGGCTCCAGAACGGACCACTCTGAGTGTCACGCTTTGATCCCCGCGACTACAGCCTATGTAAACAAAGACTTAGACGATTGGATAGGGGTTGGGAAAACAGGGAGAACGTGGAACTTTAAACACAAAGGGGGGAAAATGAGAACGATTTTATAAGCCGATGGGGAAAAAACTTAAGAATTGGTTTGCGAAAGGAGAGAGAGAATGAAAAACACAAACTTAAGTAGAAACCACAACCCCACAGGACTCTGACAAGTTTGTGTGATAACACACCCAGCTAAAGGTTTCACAATTAAAAACATTGTTTATTTTGAACTGGAAGTTTAGAACACGGTTATTACAACATAATAGTCAAACTTGCATTACCTTTTAAACACAGTAAAAAAGGGCAAGGTGAATGCACTGTTATTTATAATCATGAATTTTCCGTTATAATCAATCTGGTTTAATAAAAAAACTGGAAAAGTAGAACAATTACGGTAACCATCATTAGTCAAACTTGCTTTACCTATTAATAATTTTTTAAATGATCACTTCTTATTATAATCACGATCTAAGAAAGAGGAAGGCAATACACTGTAGGGATTTCATTCTTGTTTTAAAATCACTGTGTAAATAATCATGAAATCGTTGTGATGATAGCTTCATAATTCCCTGGAACACCATTTAAACATCGTCTTAATATTCAATCAACTTGAACTCAGCTGACAGTTTTGATATAAAATCACACTTTAAAATAATAGCAAGGTCTAAGTCCTCCTTAACCTGTGTAAGATAAATTCAATCCCTGATTTATTTAAGGGTTACCATAGGCATGCCTTATCTGAATAGGCCCCCATATTAACAGAATAATTGCAACTGAGTTATCAAGCAATTGGATAATTGTAGCTTAACAAAAAAACACGAATTTTAGGAAGGAGAATCATCTGTAATAAGTTTTTCACTAATTTTAATCTCCAATAATATCGTTGAAGATAATCTCAAAATTTAGGATAGCAACAGGATAAAAAAATATCCTAAATAACATGCACAAGTCAAGAATTAAAAATAAATAAAAAAAGGCGAATCACTCAGCCACATGGACGGACCTGCGGGCAGTTAAGGTAAGAAAAGGGATCGTGCTACAACTGGGTTTTACAAGGGCCAACCAGAAAAGGATGATGCAGTCAAGGATCTCTAACAACGTCACGCTCAGTCAGTAGCAGAGGATTTGGGTATCTGTGCACAGAGGGAACCGCCGAGTTCTGACAGAGGAGAATGTTGAGCCATGGCCTTTAAGGATCTGATTAAAGGCATACAAATAAAGAAAAATCCATTAAGATAAATCAGAGGGAACTGAAAAACCAAGCCGTGAATTGCAACGAGTTAAAACCCAAATTGTTTGTGAACTTTTTAAAATATCCAGAAGGTAGAAATTGTAATATCTAGCGATCCAAATTAAGATAAGGTAAACTTTGGTTAACTAAAACAAAAAGGGAGAGAATATCGTCAAGAAAAAATAATTTTGGAATAAAAATAACCGTCCTTACAGGAGGATTAAAAAGAAAATAGGTCCCAATTCTATCCACACCTCATGAATTAAGAAGCGCCACAATGGCTTGTCATAAAATTGAAATCGAATTAAGGAGTCTATGCCCGAGACTTCAAATTTGAATGACCAGCCAGAAAATTTGAATTCGAGTTCGATTTAAGGGAGTCTCGGCCCGAGTGCACGTTTGGTACTCATAAAACAATACAATGATATAGTAATACACCAAACGCCTTACTTATGATGTAAGGATCATTTCCAAGATTTAACCAAGAACCTCCACCAGTTAATCCAAACGGCCCAACTATTGCACACATTAATCATGAGTGCACGCTTGGTGCTCTACGCGTAGGTGAAGAATGACCCCTCCCAGGGTTCTGTAGTAGGAAGTGAGAGCGAAAAGGAAGTTGGAAGGGGATTAGAGAGGAATTAGAGACAAGGCCAACCATAGAGGAAAAACATTTGAAGTCCGACACAAAAGGGAGCGAAGCGCAGAGTTAGTTCAAGACTGAGGCAAGGGCCAACAACGAAGAAATTCATGGTGTCATTCACTTGTTGGGCGGACTACAAGCGATGTGAAGGATAGAAATAAAAATAAAAATAAAATTCAGAGGTAAAATTTGAAGTAACAAGAGGGTTGTGCAAGGTTCTTGGCGCACTAAAACTAAGCGTAAAAAAAATAAAATTTAAAGGACAACGTCGGGCTTCAAACTTTATGGCGCAACCGGGAAAAATGACAAACCACCACTCAGGCATGGCAATAAAGAAAACCAAGTTGCAACTATACACACAAAATCCAAGGTGCAAGGTTGAGTTAACCCAGGGCAATAAAGAAAACCAAGTTGCAGTTATACACACAAAATCCAAGGTGCAAGGTTGAGTTAACCCAGGGCACGGAGATAGAAGGGAGAACCTAATCGTCAAGATCAATACCAACTATCCACATCGGGAAATATTTCCCATAATAACATATAATCATCGAAATATGCAAACATATATCTATATATGAATTCTAATTGAATTACAACTGAAAATTAAGGTGTATCGTAATCATAGGCGAATGCTCCGTAGTCGTTGTCCCGTGCGCGCGCTCCATCCAGCTCCCGCTTGCCAACCGCTGAGACTTCACTGGTACCTCCCAGCCAATGCTAGGGGTACTCTTCTTCCCCTGAGCCCCCCGATCCGCAAAGGGTCCATACACACATTACTAGACAATGTTATCTCCCAATTCGCCTTGCAAGGTCGAGCTACCACTCTTTATCCGAGTTGGGTATCCCAACTCCCACAAGAAAAATTCATTCAAGATAGAATCTGACAGCATAACCTTACGCATACCAGACGCGATCCATACTCCCCCTCCGTCGTCCTTTTTATAGAGTTTTCTTAGTGATTAGTTTCTCAAACCCTCATTAGATTCTTTTTATTAAATTTAAAAAATAGGATAAACCTCCCCCGTACACATGTCACCCGATCTCTTAGTTGCACCAGAAAATCATTTTATTAATTAATTAAATTTGCATATTTTCCTCACCCACCTAAAAGCGTTCCTAAAAAGGCTCCTCAGTGTTCCTATATTCCCTTACATTTCTTAAATGACTGACGCCTTTCTTAAAACCTAGTTGAATTCACAATTAGAAGGTTCGAAAGACTATATTCCCTATTATGTTAGGCATTCCCCTTTTCCTTAAGTTTCCCCTTTTCTTCTAAGTTCAGATTTAGCAAGTTTAGATATAAACCACAATTTACCCTTTTAATAATTTAATCCTTCATTAAAATTTTACTTTAATTATTAATGTTTGAATTTTCTTTACCCCCTTCTTGTTACATGTCCATTTAGTTTTTTTTGTTCACATGTTTTACTTAGACCTAGGTTTTAACTTCACTAGGCTTGACGACAATTTTTTAAGGGAAAATTTTGTAATTAAAATTTACTCATAACATCTTTCATTTTAAGGTCGACTAGGTCCTAAGGAGACATTGTTTTCTAGGTACTAGGTTTATTAACTTACCCGAGTTAAAATCGTGACGTGCCCTTCAAGATGCACTATGTGCTCCAAGGGTGCCACAAATGACTTTCCCTTTTAATTGTTAGGGTCGACTTGAAAATTGTCTCTTAATTACATTTTACATTAGCCACAATAGGGGTCGATTAAAAGTTTGAATTTATTTTACAATAAAGGCCACAATGGGGCTGAATTTACCAATACAACATAATAATATTCTTTTAGGGTTTTTGTAGGATCAAATACAATAGGAGAATATCTTTCACAGCTACACATTCTTCAACACTCCCTCTTATCTAAGAAGGTATTCTTCAGGAACATTCTGCTTCTGCATGTTTGTACACTTCGGCCATTGTCTTGTTGATTTTCACGAATCTATATATCATAAGAAGTCATGCACTTTCACCAACCTTTCGTACTGGAGTAACATACAAATCTATGTTGGGGTACCAACCTGCGCTGGGATAGCATACCAACCTGTGTTGGAGTACAAACCTGCACTGGGGTAGCATATCAACCTACGTTGGAGTACCAACCTGCGCTAGGTAGCATACCAACATGCATTGGAGTACCAACTTGCACTGGGGTAGCATACCATCTTGCATTGGAGTACCAAACTGCATTTGGGTAGCATACCAGCATGCGTTGGAGTACCAACCTACGTTGGGGTAGCATACTAGCATGCGTTGGTGTATCATCTCACGCTAGGGTATCATATTAGCCTGCATTGGACTACCAACCTGTGTTGGAGTAGCTCCCTGTATTGGGGATATCATCAATTCCCTCTATTATGGATCACATCTCACTACTAGAGAAAACAATCACTTCTCACTATTGGAGAAAGCAATTACTTCTCAATACTGAAGAAGTCTTTATGGACCACTCCAAGATTGTCTCTAAAATACTCAAACTTAACTCTAAACAGAGGCTTGGTCAATACATCTGCTACATGTTCGTTGGTGGTAATATACTGGAGTCTTAATGCTCCCTTCTGTACTATGTCACAGACATAGTGGTATTTGATCTCAATGTGTTTTGACTTGTCATGAAACACATTTTTCTCTAGCAACTTCATACAACTTTGGTTGTCACATAAAATGCAAGGTGCCTCTAATTTGAGATCAAATAACCCTGCAAGCAACTTTCTAATCCACACTGCTTCTTTTCTATCTAAGCATGCTTCAATATATTCAACTTAGGTTGTACTAAGTGTCACACTGGTTTGCTTCCTGCTGAACCATGTAATCACTGTTGGTCCTAGACTAAAGCAACACCTGTATGTACTTTTCCAATCTACTATATTACCAACCCAATCTGAATCAGTATAGCCATGTAGGCTTATCTCTTGATATGAAACATATCTGAGACCATAATCAATTGTACCCTTTAAGTACCTCAATATGTGTTTTGATACAACTAGGTGAACATGTATCGGCTCAACCATATACCGACTCAAGGTGTTCATCACAAAACATATGTCTGGTCTCATGTTTTTCAAATACATAAGTGATCTTATCATTTGTTTATACAAGGTGACATCCAATGTTTCTGGAGATGTATCACTTAGCATCTTCATATTTTTCATCATGGGCATAGTCATGGCCTTGAAATCCATCATATTGAACCTCCTCAGAATGCCTACTGCATATTTTCCTTGGTTTAGGAAAATCTCATTTTGTCTTTTCCATACCTCTAGACCTAGGAAGTAGTGCATTATTCCTAGATCTTTCATCTCAAATTTAGTGGCAAGCTTCCTCTTTCTATCAGCGATGGGCTCCTCTTCTCCTGTTAGAAACAAGTCATCTACGTATAGAAATAGTATCACTAGACTTCCATCATAAACCTTGTAGTAAAGGTTGGGATCTTCTTTACTCATAGTAAATCCCAAACTCATAAAGAAGTTATCTATTCTATTGTACCAAGCCCTGGGAGATTGCTTCAAACCATACAAGGATTTATTTAGCCTACACACAATTGACTATATGTCATGTGTCTCAAAACCTTGTGGTTGTTCCACATACACTTCCTCTTCTATCTCACCATTCAGGAAAGTTGTTCACGTCTATCTGGTGTATCTTCCATTTCTTTACTGCAGTTATTGCAAGCACAATCCTAATGGAAGTGTATCTCGCTACAAGAGAAAAATTATCTTCATAATAAATGCCTTCTTTCTGGGAGAATGCTCTCTCCATGAACCTTTCCTTTTAATTTTCAATACTTCCATCTGCTGCATGCTTTATTTTGTAAATCCATTTTGAGGTCACAACTGATTTCTCTCGTGGTCTTGGAACCACATCCCAAACATCATTCTTCAAAATGGATTGGTACTCTTCAATCATGGAATCGTTCAATTCCTTCTTTTCTACAACCTCTTCATAACATGTAGGTTCTTCATCATTAATATCACTAAGGAGTGCCACATAACTAGAACACGGTTTTGGTTTCTTGCTTTATCTTTAAATTCCTTCTGGAGCATCGTGTTTTTCTGCATCCTGTGTAATCTCATGGGCCCAATCTGGCCTCTTCTTTCCTCTAGGTGGATTTGTGGCTTTTCCATGTCATGATATTATATATCATGTTCTTCTAGTACAATATCATTTATCATGTCTGCAACTCTTGGAGCTATTGGTTCTTCATCATGGTCTTCATCTGTACGACACTTCCTTGAATTTTTGAATGCTACATTCTCGTCGAAGGTAACATCTCTATTGATATCAACTTGTTTGTGACCAAGGATGTAGACTCTGCATGCCTTCATTGTTTCACTGTAACCAACAAATATGCCTTTATTTCCTAAAGGGTCCAATTTGGATATTTTGTCCTTGGGAACATGTATATATACTGGACAACCGAATATTCTTAGGTGGTTGACTTCTGGATTCTCTTTTGTGAACATTTCTTCTGGGGTCTTACTCCCAAGAACATGATGGGGTGTTCTATTATGCACATACACTACAATCCTTGTTGCTTTTGTCCATAGATGTTTCAATAAGTTCTGATCATGAAGCATGGCCTTCATTGCTTCCATTATGGTTCGGTTCTTTCTTTTTTCCACACCATTTTGTTGAGGATTCTACAAAGTAGAGAGCTCCCTCCTAATCCCATCTTCCCCACAGAATGCTTTGAATTCATCTGATGTGAATTCTCCACCATTGTCTGACCTCAATACCTTAATCTTCTTTTCAGAAAGATTTTCTATGAGGGTCTTGAATTCCTTAAATTTGCTAAACGCTTCACGTTTTTACTTCAATAAATAAATCCAAGATTTGCGTGAAAAATCATCATTGAAGGAGACATAATATACATACCCATTGGATGAAGTGGTGGACATAGGTCCACATACGTCTGAGTGTATAATGTCCAATACGCCTTTGGCCTTTCTTTTACTACTTGGAAATGGGCTCTTCATGCTCTTACCTTATGCACATCCCTTGCATATTCCCTCATGGTCCACTTGGATCTCAGGTAGTCCTATCACCATCTTTATCATGATCGATAATGCCTTATATTGTAGATGAGCAAGTATTTTGTGCCATAACTCACATGGGTTTACGGTATTGTGAACTAGGGTTGTTTCTGAGTGTCCTTTCAATTTGTATAATCCACCCTCTTGGACACCAATCACAATTGCATCATTGAAATACTTTCCTTTTGGCCACATGAGAACTTCTCCATCGACAAATGAGATTATGAAACCCTTCTCTTCTAGAGATGAAATAGAGAGGATATTCTTACTTAACCCAGGTACGATTAAAACATATTTTATCTTCATCAATTTTTTTGGAATCTAACTTTAAGGAAGATTCTCCTATGCCTTTGATAGGATACTAATAATCATCTCCAAGTTTCACCTTATGAGGTGAGTCCTTCTTGATCAAATTTGACAAAGAGTACCAGTATCTTGTCATGTGCTTAGAAGAACCGCTATCAATAAGCCAAGTGTCACTTCCATGAGTGACAGTTCCTGAAAGGAATGAAATTAAAAGATATGGTTCATTATCACTTTCTCCCCCCTGGATCTTTATATCTTACGAGATCATTCTCTTCTAGAATGTATTTCCACACTTGGAGGTCATTGAATCCTTCAAGCTTTCCATCAAGCCTGAAACTGGTATTCATCCTGCCTGAAACAATTAAATAACAAATAACTTTTCAAGATATCGATCTAGACCTTACCAGAAATTTCTGTTGAACCCAGAAAAAAAAAATTCACTGGAACTGCAGCAACTGCAATCAGATGTGCAGATCTAGCGTTTATGAGGAAACCCTAATTTTTTGAATTTTGAATTTTTGAATTCTAGTCCAAGGAAGTGATGTGCCTTGCCTAGGCGAGTTCCCAGGTGATATTAGATTCACCGACATATTTACAAATGGCATAGCATATAGGGATGAAGTGGAAAAAGGATCCAATATCCTCTTCGATTTCGAGGATTTGTTCCATACTTGACGATATTTTTAAGTAGAGGATCAACATCAAAAGTATTTCAAATTTCCAGGCATCATTTGAGCAACCATTCCCATATTTTGAGGCAGAGGTTGAGTAATTATTTCCAGAATTAATGGCATCATACTAGGATTCGGTTCAACACTAAGGGAGAATAAAATTAGCATCAGAAGATTGAGAAGGGGGTTGGCATCTAAAGGGTCTTTTTGGGGCCAAAGTGTAACTAGAGTCTTTTGAATACAAATATTTCTCATAAATGAGAATATTTTGAGACTTCATTTTGCTATTTCATGTATTCTCTTGTGATCTGTTTTTCATGTTTTCATTGATCCTCTTTCTTCTATCCATTGATTCATTTAGGTTGTGACTCCTACAATTCAGTGCAACCTATGTTGTAGCGAACTTTAAAGTATCCATTTAAGTACAGTTTTTCCTTTGTTTTGTTTTGAGTAAAACAAGACCTGTACTTTGATGTTTTACTTATGTTTAATAATTAATTCATAATCTAAATGTATCCTCTGTTTTTTCTTCTATTGAGCAGGGAATCAGATTTATCACATGATTGGATACTTGACTACCTATTTAACTTTATTCATCTTGATCTATCATCCATGCTTAAAATTTTAAGAATTTAGCCAATGAAGTCATGCCTCCTTGTTTCTGAGTATTAATTATTGAAAGACTCATTTTGACCCAGATCAAAAAGACCCAAAGGGCTACTAAATAACCAATATTTATATGGAAATGTGATAGGCATTTCTCTTTTGTAGCCAAGAGAAATCTCTAGCGACAACACAAACCATGTATAAAATAGAAAAAATTGTAGTCTAATTAATCTATGTTTTTGCTTTTTTCTGGTCATATTTTCCATTTAATTTTGCTTGAAATTGGACGAGAATTTGTTGGATTTGCATAATTGAGAGATTAATTATGTATAATTTGAGTGCCCCAGATATTTTAAGTGCACTGAATCCATTTCTAGATTTAGAAATACAATTTAACAACAAAAATTTGTGATTTCTTGCAGATTGATGTCATTGATATCGCGATATTCTAACATAAAGAAAAAAATGTAAAACAATTAAACAATGTTATTTTAAAATTAGAAAGATAAATTAATTTTTTAATATAAAAAACAAATTATATCATTAAAAAGAAAATCAATTCTTCACAGAGTAAACACTTTCTCTAACATATGATTTTAGTTTAGTTGAGGTTTGCACATTAAATTTAAGATCAATATAATTTATATATTAAAATCAATTTAATTTATAAAATATGCGTAATTTTAAAAACCAATTGTGAAAAATTAAATATCCTTTTTCATATTAAAGATAGATTTTAAATATTAAACTTAAAAATTCTTAACAATATATTTTATTTTTAAAATAATAAAGAAAATAAATATTTTCAAATTATTTTAACTTTACATTTTATCACATAGACTATAAAAATTGTATGATATAATATTTTAACTCAAATAAATATAACAAAAATCTAAACATAATTTTCACTTTTTTAAATTTAAAAGGGTTTCATCAACATTGCAAGATAGTACAAAGAATATGCCAAATAGTTTTATGTTTATTATTTTGGGTTTCATCAACATTGCAAGATAGTACAAAGAATATGCCAAATAATTTTATATTTATTATTTTGTATCAACTTGTTGAATGTCTATTATTTTGTAGAGATAATAAATGTATCTATTTTCACATTTAAATTTAAAATAAAAAATTATTTAAAAAATAATTAATTTAAAATTAATTATTAAATAGAAAATTAATTATGAAAATATTAATTATAAAAATTCATGACATTATTTAAAATGCTTTTATTAATATTAAAAATAAAAATTAACATAATTTTTTTTTCTTTGTGATTTCTCTCACTTTCACGCTCACTCACTCTCCTATCTCCCTCCTCCCCTTATTCTATCTCTCTCTGCTCCTTTATCCCTCTCTACCCCTATACCCTTCTCTCTCCCACCTCTTTCTTTCTCTACATTGTCTCCTCATTGTTAATCTCACTCTCGCTCTTCTTCCCTTTTATAATTTAATTGCTTGATTGTTGTTAAGACTTCTATTTAACCTTGTCTTCTCAAGGATTCAATATAATGGCTTGGTGTTGGAATATTCGTTTAATAAATGGTTGTGATGTAGTCTATTTAGGTACCTCCGCAACAATACGGATACAAATTTAAATTTATAAATGATCTTTCATTCATGGATAAAATTGGCCCTTTGAATTGATATAATGATCATACATTATAGTGTAAGGACAACGAAGAAATAATATTTTATTTTAAAAGTAAAAAGAAATATTTTCTTAAAATGTGGAATATTAATAAAAAAATTATGAAAAAAAATGTTTTAGTTCATACTACTTGTAAATAAAAAAGTCTTAGATAAAGAAAATATCTTTATTATAATAAAAAATATTTTTAATATACAAAAATGTGAAAATTTGTGTGATGCATATTTCCTCAATGTCATTAACTTTAGTATAGGCACATGGTCGTCTCTTCCTACATAGTTTGTGGGAAGGTTAGAAATAGAAAATAAATTACTTAGTGCTGTAATTTTAGATAACTCTATGAAAAATCATTGATGCAAGTGGATCACCTAATAGAAAAAAGGCGAAGTAGTTGTGGTCATTATACATTATGACAACTTTGCGCTCATATGGTTGAAGATGATAATTTTAATTATTGATTTGTATGTGTGTGCACTTGTATGTGCACCTCCCTTTGAATACTTGTTTTTTTTTTTTTAATGCAACATCAACAATGAACTTTTGATATGAACAATGCTTCAATGAGAAGCATTGGATCTATAACTAAATAGATATGATGTATCATTTTTCTCAGTTTTCCCAACTTTTTATATGGAAACATCTCTTTGAATACGTACATTGTATACAACTTCAACAATAGAGTTTTGGTATGAACAATGCTTCAATGAGAATAATTGAATCTAAACTAAGATCGATATTATGAACCGTTTATCTTATTTTTTGCTACTTTTGTCTAGAAGACAACATATAATTGTGCCAATTTCATGTCATTTTCACTTCACTTGTGGTTGCATGACACTAGATTTGGGTACAAATTTTGACGTCATCCCAATGTTAGTACGTCACACACATGTCAGAAGAAAAAGTAGAAAAAGGTTGCAAAATTAATGTTGGGAGTCTGAAAAACCCTTTAATTGAGTCTTAATTCTGACACAATTAGAATTCCATGTGGTAATCTTGGCTTTCATTCAAAAAATCAAATCTTGTTAGAATATCGACGCAATAGTGATGTCCAAGTGACATTTTTTTATTCTTGAAAACTTTACCAACTATCGAAATGTTGACAAGATATTGTCAAAATACCAAAAATATATTTCTGATATTTTGACAATAGTTTTCCAATATTTTGACATGATGTCCTCGAAAAAAATTCATTTCATCATTGTGAATACCAAATGAAATTGGAGTTTGCAAGGATCTGTAGTTGGAATTCCAATGTTATTTTCTATGTACCAACATTGTTTCTTATGTCTATGTTGTTGTGGAAACAACAAATTTTGTTTGATGATATCATATAAAAAGATAGAATATTTGTGAAAAATAATTCACAAGTTCGACACCTTAAAGCATCAAAAGTTTGATGAAAAATGCTATTTTTTTAAGTGTTAGAAAATTCCATGTAGCATGTAAGTAGTTGTTAGCTCACCACTTTCTGTATATGATACACGTGAGTTTACTATCCAAGTTTTTTGTTGATTGACTAATTTAGTGAGCCCTTTACATAATGCACGCTTAGTTGTGTCATGTAATACATACACTACTAGTACCTTGCCAATGGAGGAGACTATAACACATACTAGAAATAGGATACAAAATGTGTTCCTTTACTAAGTCTAGTAGTTAACAATTTTAGAAAGACATAGTTGAGCATAGTGTCTTAAGAACATTGAGCTACATATTTTATTTACTCTCTAGTAGATTCTTTTGAACTAAATTAGTTAAAATATTTTATGAATCTCATAACAATGGAAAAATTACTAGATTTATGTCTCATTGTTGTGAACTAATATTGATAAATTTCTTAAGTAAGCAATAATTTGAAAATAGCTAAGACACAAATTGATGGCCTCAATCACTAGATAAAAAGAATGATATCAAAACTGAGTGGTTAAATATTTTAAGGTGATTATATAGAAACTCAAAATGGTACAATCCTAACAATGCTCAACCTTCAATTGTGATTCTTTGATTACATTGATTACAATGATTTTATATTTATAATGAATACACTTTGCAATCCTAACACATAGTCATATCTTGGACCAATGCTATAAAGAATCACTTTTTTATGGATATTAGAACCTAGATAAAAAAAAAAAACTAGGTTTGCAACACCTGTCAATAAATGAAACAAATAAAAATATAATGCCTTAACACATTAATATCCTCCAAAAACAACCAAGAATTTTACTATTTAAAAATAGTAATGTGAAAATATTGAGAGCAAGATGCCGTCTCCTCTAATATTCATATGACTAAAAGAGTAGATAAGAATGGATAATGTAAGGTAATTTTATTAATGTCCAACAAATGAACACAAAAGGAGAAAAATAGAGATGCATTACTCTTATTTTATCATTTCCTTTAATAACATGGAGAAGCATATCACAATATCTCCATTTTAAAGTGAGAAACATGTGATTGCATTTCTTGCCACTCCACTAGTTGCAGTAAGATCAAACTTTCCCCCTTTTATTAAAATATACAAGAACTCATTCATCTTCGACAACTTTTCCATTTATGAGACATCCACTAAATCCTTCCCATTTGCCAATTTCAAATAAATTGACAACTAATTTGTTGCATTTATTTTACCCCAAAGAGGTTCATTTGTGCCAACAATTATGACAAAGTTCCACAGGTCATATTTCCAGAGGTCAAAGTTCCACAGGTCATAGTTCCTAGGGTCAAAGTTCCACAGGTCATAGTTTCTAGGGTCATAGTTCCACATGCCATAGCTTCAGAGGTCAAAGTTTCACAATTCATAGTTCTAGATGTCATAGTTCTTGGGATCATAGTTCCAGAGATCATAGTTCCACAGGTCATAGTTTCACAGGTCAAAATTCATGAGGTCAAATTTCATGAAGTCATAATTCCTAAGGTCAAATTTCCTAAGGTCATAGTTCCAGAGTTCAAAGTTCCAAAGGTCCTAGTTCTAGAGGTCATAGTTCCATAGGTCATAGTTCCTGGGATGTCATAGTTCTTGGGGTCACAATTCCAGAGGTCATAGTTCTAGAGGTCATTCCACCGATCATAATTCCAGATGATCTGAATTATCTTCGACATGAAATGAGAGCAGATTATCTTCGGCAAGAAATGAGAGAGGAGATATAATAAATAAATGTGTTGAGATATATCGGATATCTAATAATATAACGGAAATGTATCATAGATGCAACCATAAACAAAGAGATACAATAATACACAATTTTATATTAATGAGCAAAAATGTACAAAGACTGTAAAAATACAGAGTGAAAGACTCGCTAGAATGGTGGCAGCTTATCTATGAGAAGAGATGTGTCTGCTTCTCGCATTCACAAGAAGATGATCTTACAATGAGGCTCCAAAGGCCTTTTTATCATAAATAAAATCCAAAACCCTAACCCTAGAAGATGAAAATCCAATAGTTTTGTGGACCCCGTTTTGGGTAGTTTGGTGTATCAACTTCCCGAGGGCGTAACTTTGGCATACGATCTTCGTTTGGGGTGCATGATATCTCGTTGGAAAGGTATCATCGAGGAGATTAATTTTGGGGTCTCAATCAAAGCCTTTAACCATAATTGAGAAGATCTATCCCGAAAAACCTTCATTTAGGCCCTCAAAATGGCCTCAAAAGTTAAAAACTGCTAAAAATAGTAAATTACCAGAATTTTCAGAAAATTGTTTTGAGCCAGTTGGAAAAGGTGGGTGACCACCGATATACACCTGGATCAATCCTCCCTCCTTAGGAAGAAATGGTCTCCATTACGTTGAGTTCCCAAGGGATAGGGAAAATCATTTGTTGAATCTGCATCTTGATGAGTTGCTTGCCTTGTTGGAGAAGTTGCATTGCTTAGCTTGTTGAAGGTTGTCACAAACCTATGGTTGGAAGGGTTGGGCCTTTTTAATCAATCTATCTACATGAGATGACTATCCGTATAAGGAATCCTTACACTTTGATGCAATATTGCCGACCTACTTCTGTTGGATAGAAGGTGCTTGGGACGAGGCTGTAGTGGTTGCAGTATCCTTTCGTTCAGCTTTTGAATAGATTGTGAAGAAGCTGAATTTTGTAGTATGAGATACTACCTTGTGACATTTTTTAGGTGGGACAGTAGTTGGAACTACCTTTGGTATCATGTAGAGATGACCCTCCCAAGTAACAATCGAACTATGGGGTTGAGACTCACAAATAACATGGAGCTTCCACATATATGGCTGGTCCAAGAGAAAATCACAGACATCCAGTGGGGAAACATAATATAATACCTCATCCTTGAAGTTTTGGATGTTGTATGACAATCGAAACTGTTGGTTGACAAGAATATCTCATGCCTGGCAAAGCTACCCAATGTTGTATGGTTGTGGGTGTGGTGTTGTCGACAATCCCAACTGTTTGACAACCTCTGTTGAGATGAGGATTTTATGGATTCTGTTATAAACAATAAAATGCAGTGGGGTCCCCTTCACCCACATATGTGAATGAAAAAGGCGCTCCCCCTCTTCAGGATCTGTTGTTTCTTCTGGTTGAATTGTTGTGGTCACGAAAATAGCAATGGGGTTCGTGTCGATGATATGTCTTATATAAGTATTTTTTGAATCAGGTTTTGACTCCTTGTCTTTGATATTGGCCACCAATGATTGTTTTGAGCGACATTCATCGGTGTTGTGCTAGGGTCTTTTGTGGAAATCACACCATTTTTCATTGTCCTTCTTCGTCTTTCTGTGACCCTTCTTTTCATGTGGCTTGGACTGGTTTTCGAGAGACTGTTTGTTAGGGTCATCTTTATCATACTTTGGTTGTTGTGGATTTGCATACCCAAACTCCCAATTATTCTAGTGCTTAAATTTCTACTCAATTTTAACAACATATCGATAAGTCGCACCGAGTGATGAGATGTACAGAAAATTCATTTCAGTTTGGAAGTATCTGTGTAGAGTCCCATGGTATTTCAGAACCAAATGTCGTTTGGATTTTTTAATACCCAGCTTGGTACGCAAGGTATGGAAGGTATTGGTGAACTCCAGAACTTCTTGGCCCCTCTCTTGTCCAAGTGTGGTCCATCTCATGTACTGGTACTCATAGTTGCCAATAGGGTAATATTGTTCCTTTACCACAATCAAAACAAAATCCCAAGTGGGCTCAGCCCCATATATTCTCGACTCTTCTGTGGAAATTTTCTCCCAGTAAGTTTCCTACCAATGTTTGACATGGAGGAGAGACTTAAGAAGTGCGAAGGTGATCTTTTCCCTGTCAGAGAAATTATGAATAGAGAAATAACCTTCTAGCATATTTAACCATTTTTCTAGGGCATCTGCATCTATCTGTCCTTCAAATATGGGAATATCAAAATTAACTTGTACCTTGAAAGGCGAGGTGCCTCCAAAGTGGCCGCTCGATGAAGAATTTCATGTTGTTATCGACATGATCCAGGTGGATATCGGTGGCCACCCACCTTTTCCAAATGACTCAAAATGACTTTCTGGCAATTTTGGCAATTTACTATTTTTAGCAGGTTTTAACTTCCGAGGCCATTTTGAGGGCCTAAATGAAGGTTTTTCGAGATCAAGGTTCTCTATGATAGCCTAAGGCATGATTGAGCCCCCAAAATGAATCTCCTCGATGATACCTTTCCAACGAGCTATCACACGCCTAAAACGGAGATCGTATACAAAAGTTACGACCCTGGGAAGTTGATGTACTAACTTGCCCAAATGGGGCCCACATGACTTTTGGCGCTTCATCTCCTAGGGTTAGGTTTTTGGATGTCTAGGACTTTTGGCATTCCTGTCTATTGTAAAAATTCCTTCCGAGCCTCGTTGTAATCATCTTCTTTCGAATGTGAGTAGTCGTCACATCTCTTCTCAGAGATAAGTTGCCA
>SNQJ01S0057575.1:62410-74045 GCA_010110895.2 Picea sitchensis | reverse complement strand
TATATATATATTGGTATATATATCGAGGCCATCACGCCTCTTCCAAAGAAGAGATTGATTGTCTTACTTCGAAGGTATACTTCAAAATTTAATCGGAAAAGAAGGCCTTAGGTCCTATTGGAAGGAGTTGTTCAAAGTTAAACAAAATGAACAAGCCAAATAACACTTTGAAATAAATTAAATAAAATCCAAAACAATTGTTGAAGTTAACACTTCAAACTTAACAAAGGGCCTAAAATCACTATCATGCCACAAGCTCTAACTAACTCCTACTCAATGCCAAGTTGTCATATGGCCTTCAGCCACACCAACTGGAAAGTGTACTTTGAATTGATTATGGTCATAAATACTCATGTATGAATGCATAACAAAATATCAAAATTCCATAATATAAATTTGAACCAATAAAGTCTAAGAAAAATGCGGATTTTCCAAGAAAACAATGTAGCAACCAAGCATGCAAATATACATGAATTCCATTTCCAAATTCATACATAAGAAATAACCAAGCTTACCAATATAATTATAATAGTAATGGTCCAATGAAATTAGATCCTTGTGAGCAATTGCAAGTCATACACTATAAATTCGACCCCCAGACTGATCACTCACCCAACACAATTTCTCTCAAGTTCATCTAATTCTTCACCATAGAACTCTCTAGGAAATCCTTTTGGCTAGCCTAGCCATTGCACTCCCTCCCACCACCCCACACAACACAAGGAATATGTTTTCCTTCTCTTCTCAAAAGTCCCTCGGGAATATTCTTCCCTTTTGTGTTCTTTAGTGTGTGTAGAAGGAACCCAATCTATTGTCTGCCTTCAAGAACAACCTAGAAAATTTATATCTTTCCTCTTGAGTTATCAATGAGAAACAATCTACAAAGAATATTGTTATGGTTTTCTATCAACCCAACCTCTATGCTCCTCTATAGACTTCTGTATATCTTCATAGGTTTGCAAAATTCTCTTCCATAACTCTCCTTGGTCACTTACAAGTTCAAAAAATGAGAATGGTAATGCATGTAGCATGGAATGCATAGAATGAATATGAGAAAATGGGAATAACCAATTCAAATTTGCATGAAGAGATAGTGCATAGGAAATTTAGATATGGTTCAAATTCCTATAGGGACGGAATCTCTTACACTCAACATGACTTGTACTCAACTCTCATGCCCTCATAACTATGGAAGGTGGACTTTTCCACCAAACACCTCCTTCACTCAATGATTGGTGACCCTTGATGTTTCATTAAATATCACAGTGAAAAGGTGAAGATTAGAAATCTTAGGAAACTTAGTAAACCTAGGATTATTTTTCATCTCCACAAACCACCTTTCCTCTCTCCTTCTACTAGACTCATAACCCCTCTCGTTCTCTTTGTAGCTAGCCTTTGACCTTTATATTAATTTTCAAAATAATATTTACATATCTCAAGAATACCATGGAAATTCTACTTCATGGTATATTGAAATCATATTTACATAAATTACATTCTTATACATTCACTAGTCAAGACTCGGCCTTGAGATTTGCACTAGAAATTCGTAGAAGAGATTTACATCCTTTACACATTTGGTCATATTAATTCCATTTATTTTCAATTCAATCCAAAACATCCAAAGGGTAAACAATGATATATTACAAAGACAATGACAAAGAGGCAGAGAGAGGAGGGAGGAAAAACAAGATGGAGATGTCCCTAAGGAAGTATGGGTTGTTTGGTTAGTTCCTTGGACTTCATGCAGAAGATAAGAAAGAGGATTGAGACAAGGAGTTACAAAACTTAGTGAACTCATCTCCAATCATAGAGGACATTTGTGAAGACGATGAGAAGAAGACTGGAAAAAAATGGGTTTGTCCACATCTAAAGAGAAAATGACCATGAGCTATAAATTCACACACAATAATCTGAGACCAAGATTGTGACCCAAAGAACAAAGAGAATATGAATATAGTTGAATATGAATGTTAACGTTGAGCAATTTCATTAGAGTAGAATATTCTAAAATATTGAATCTAATGAAAGTTAACAATTTTGCAATTTTGTTCATACTAAATTATGATTTGATGAAAAACATGTCAGGGCAAATCGAAATCGAAACAAGCGACGGCCAAAAAAGTGAAATTGTTGAACGTTTAGATGACTGGTTTCAGAGTTCGTGGGCTCTCACAAAGGAAGATGATGGTATTACTTAGTTGAATAGTAGAGATACTCTGGTGCTTTTGGGAACGCTGGCACACCTCTGGGCTCCACGCACGAATTATGAGCGCGCACGCGGTTCCGGATGAAGAGAGTCTCCTGCGTTGATATTCTAGGAAGATAAAAAAAATCTTCAGGAATTTCAGAGGTTGATATTCTAGGAAGATAAACTTTTTCCTTTTTCCTGTGATTTCCCATAGCCACTAAAGATAGTAAAACTATCTTCTAAATGGAAGGGATCCTTGGCTCAAAGATAGTCTTGTTTCTATCAAGCCAAATAAACCTACAAATAAAGGCTGGGAGAGTTGGAAATGTAAAGTTTTGTATAGCTGATTTTTTAAAGCACTCATTCACCGAGTAGCCATTCCATCCAAATGAGAGATTTAGAGCAATTTTAACTCTATCCCAAACTGAAATCAAGAAAGGACAAGTTACAAAGAGATGTTTACCTGATTCCCTCTTTCATTTGCAAAGGTGGAAAATCACTGGCCCCAATCAACCTCTTTTTTGAAGATTTTTCCAAGTTATAATTTTATTTTCAACCACAAGCCAAGAAAATATTTTGATCTTTAGTGGACATTCCCAACTCCACAGTTTTTTCCTCCAGTCGCCAATTTTAAATTTCCACAGTTTAGTGGCAAGGGCGTTATACAGATTTTTGGCTGGGAACTACCCTGAATTATCACCACCAAACGACTTTAATTCATCTGGTCTCTCCAAGAGTTGAATCCCTGATCCAATCAAGTTCCTCCTGTGCATCTCCCATTCTACAGCTAATTCTCCTTCCAGCCCCAAATCTGCACTGTCTAACCAATTTGTACAAATCAAACTCTGTGGAAGAGAACGTCTCGCTTGATACAAAAGATAAAAAAAAAAAATGATTAAGTAAAAGGACCAACTCATTTGATAAAATGGAGTCCTTCCCCATACCCATAATTACATCCTTCCCAATTAAAATGGAGTGTCCAGAACCTGGGTTCCAGGCCAAACAATGTAAAATTACAGGTAAAGCATTAAGAATATTTTTCCATGTCTAGGAACAGTGGGACATGACCAAAGAGGTCGATCTTAACCAGGTCGACACCGATCCATGGGGTAAATACTTATCTTTTATCACCCAGTGCCAAATTTCATTCTTCATCAATACTCTCCGCTGAGTATTATTCTCCATAGCCCTATATAAAACGAAGATATTTCTCAGACCTCACCCTCCATAAATTTTTGGCTTCAAAATTGTCTCCCAACTGCATAAATGAAATCTTTGATTTTGCTTGTTTCTTGACCAAAGGAAGGAAAAAACCATTTTGTGAATCCTATTAAGAACTGAAATGGGGATATGAGCTAGAGCCATCCAATAGACTAGCTAGCTCTCTAAGAAAAACTTTATCAACACATACCGACCCCCCAGGGAAAGCCACCTATTACACCACTGGCTAATCCAATTTTCATACTTTTCGATGAGCCACTTCCAGTCCTCTGCCTTGTAACTTTCTGATTTTAAAAAATACCCCAGGTATCTAAATCATTCCGATAGATCTTTAAAGGTGTAAAGATATAAGTTTTAAAACTGCTAGAGTTTCCTGTTGTACTCCAAAATGAAGGAAGGCATACTTTTGAATATTTATCACCAAGCCCGACGCTCGGAAGAATACACCAAGGATATTATTGATTTCTACCCACTCTGTGACTAGAGCTTTTGACATTATATTAACGTCATCCACAAAGAGCAACTGAAGGACCTTTAATAATCTAGATAACTTTATCCCTATCAATACTTCATATGTTTGTGCTTTTTTTAGTGAAAGACTGAGTCCTTCCATCACAAGAATGAATAGGATAGGCAGCAACAGACAACCCTGTCTAAGTCCTCTACTGTTGTGGAAGAATTTTGTTGCCTCTCCATTTATCAAAATGGCGTAAGTTGTAGAGGTTACATAACCCATAATCCAATTTGTTGTGGGAAGTCCAAAACCACATTGAAGAAGAGTTAACCGCAAATAATCCCAATTTGTACAATCATAGGCCTTTTTTAAGTCGAGCTTCAGAATAATTACTTGGAGTTTTTTTGTTTTTATACTATGCAGACACTCTTGAGGAGTGCCAATAACATATAAAATTAGTCAATATTGTGCAGATATTAAATAGTTATGATAGTTATCTAACATGATGTTAATGGTTTTGTCACTTTGTTTCCAAATAAACTTACTTTTATTAAGTGAAATTCAATTTTTTTTATTAAAATAATAATTTACATTTTAAATTACAACTTAATAAAATATATTTATATGACATTCACATACTTCAAATAAAAAATTACAACTTAATAAAACATATGTATATGACATTTATATTTTAAATATTACTTCAAATCATATGGAAGATTATATCAAAGAAAAAACTTATATGGCAAATTATATAAAAGAAAACACAAAATTTTTATATTTTCAAATATATATATATATATATATATATATATATATATATATAATATGAAAAATTTATTGAGTGAAAAATCAATAATTTCAACAAATATCAATAATATATGGTCAAGACTTGATCTTGAGACCTCATTCATAATAACCACATCGCTCATCCACTCTAGCTAATCCACAGAAAACTAAACAACAATTCTAACATTCAGATCAAAACCATAAATATATTTTCTCGACCAAAATGTATTCAAACAAATTTTCATGGCAATGTGGTTTGACATAAATGCATGGCCACCGTAGAGAGATAATCTTGTGTTCCCTGACAAATGTGAATTCATCTCTATGAGAATGTGAATTCATCTCTACTAGCGCAGTCTTCAAAAACCCACCCAGAGCAACTTCCTCATAAAGCCCAGTCACATTTATATAAGATTAATGTTGTCTTTATTTATGTCTGCAAAAACTTGGATGCATTGTCGACTATGCATTGTCGACTAGACTGAAACTATTTTGAATACTGAGTACGAACAATTCAAGCATCATCTAAAGAAACATGGCATTTTATAGGTTTATGGATTAAAGAATAAACATTTAAAACACATTAAAAATAGACATATCAATCATGGATAAATAATTATAGTTGATCTTTACATTTTGATTTAATAAATTTATAAGTTTATATGATTAAAATTTTATGAGTTCAAAGTGAATGGAAAATTTACTTATATAAAATTTTATGAGTTCAAAGTGAATGGAAAATTTACTTATATTAATGTATACATTAATATTGAGAAAATAATTAAATATGGACATTTAATGAAAAATCTATTAGATTTTATATAAAATATAAAATAAAAAGTAATAAGAAATTCAAATTCCTTAATTTAACTATAATAATAATAATTAATAAATAAATAATAACTTTTTTTTTGTTAGTTTTTTATTTCAATTTTTTTTAAATAAATTAAAAAACAAGTCTTAACACCACAAACCTTGGTTTTTGGTTTAGGTACAAAGTATGAGAAGTCACTATTCCACTAAAATAGTCTACGACTTCACATTTATTGTCATTCCTTTGGAATTTTTGTCTTAAAAGTGAGACATACCAAAACAATAATGAAACCTCTCAACTCTTTAATGGTGGGGTGGACCATAGTGAAAATGAATGCACAATTAAATATTAACTCTTTAATGGTGGGGTGGACCATAGTGAAAATGAATGCACAATTAAATATTTGATCAAAATATTTTAAAACTTTGCATGTATCCTTGTTCCTTTGAAACTTATGCATGCATATTAAATTTATTCCAAAAATACATATCCTAAGAGTGTGTACATATATATATATATATATATATATCTTGTGGTGCCTAGATAGCCTTAGCAAGAATTCATGGGCCAATATTTTTTATGATTTTGATTCCTTAGTATTTTCATGGAGTCTTGAATTTTATTATGATGGTTAATGATAATGTTACATTTCATACTTGGGCTTAACCACCATAAATCATTAGTAACTTAGTCTTTTTAATAGTTGTATATTTTCACTACACCTCTCTTGAAAAGGTGCAAGGTGGTATAGTTGTATATGTCTCTTGCAGGAAATGAAACTGGGTGGGGAGAATAACAATTATTCCTCTCAACCACTCAAGTTAAACCCAATTAACATAAATACATTGAATGTTATTTAAGTCCCCCTATTAAATGCTAGATTCTCAATATTATAATATAAATTTAGGTTAACCACCTTAACCAAATAACATTATTTCTCCACATTGTCGAATTGCTAAACCATTTAACTAATAAAACTTTTGGAAAAACTGACACATTGGTAGGATTATAGGGATATTTTTAACAAAATATTACCTCTTCAACGTAGGCAAAAGCTCTAATACACATAACTCTTATCATATTTTTGACTCAGTAGAGTGGTGACAAACGAAGGGTTGCCTCTATTAAAGCAAGGGGATATAGGAAGAGAGCAAATAAGACAATCATGATGCCTAGAATTCCAAAGACTAAAGTTTCCAAAGTAGAATATAGACCCCTCACAATGCTTGATAAATATATAACATAATTATGGCTAAATTTTTAGGGATGGCCAAGGTAATTGTCGGAGCTGGCATGTGATACTTATGTAGCAGTAGAAGTGAAAAAATATATACTATAGATCAGCTACGCTAGTTTGTAAAATTTTAGACACGACAATACTATAGTTGACGAGAAATACATTATCAGTAGTGAAGAGTTAAGAGTAGATGCAACGAGACTTCCAGAGGAGGGAAAGAGTTGGGATTCAAAACAAAATAATATGATGAGTTGTGTCAGAAGTTATTCAATGGGATTGTATCAGAAGGAATTACCTCTCAAACTGGAGTGCTCAAGACATGTTTAACTACTGATTGGAAATGAGTTTCTAGTATAAATTTATAAATTGACAGTATGAAAGAAACATCCCTCGATACATTTCTCTCAGGTTGATGGTAGCTTGAAAAATTGACAGATGATGAAAATAACAAGGAATTTAAATTAATCAGTAGCCAAAATATAAGAGATTGGAGTTTGAAAAAGGAAATTAATCACACATTCTTAATTCATAATTTAATAGGACATGTCATAAACCCTTTAAAGTAAACCATGATATCTTATATGACTAACACATATGGCAAAAGAAAGACAAATCCTAAGCCTGATGAAGAGTTACATGGGTAAAGAAGTACTAGAAGTGTCTTCAGATTAATTAAAAATACCAAAGTAGAAGGGACTGAGTTTGATCACAAGGGAAATGATGAAAAGGAAGGGATTGAGCCTAATAATGAGGATGGAGATGTTAGGATTTTAGACATTACAAAAAATATTAAGACCATATTGATCGTTTATCTTATGTACTTTAGTCATGTGTGTTTCTTAGTGTGCACAAGTGATGTGATAATCATAATTATATCTTGTACACGAGTGATGGGATGGTCATAGTATTCTCAATAGTCATGACACTTGATCCTCATTGCTTCATCTTATTGGTTTGTACACTTTCCCCCACCTAGAAGAAAATATTTAAAAAATATTGGGGGCCACTCTCATGGGCATCATGGAGTGTTAGCTATTGAGAATAGTATTAAAGGTTTTCTTTTGTAAAGTGGAGTTTTCTTCCCCATGAGGGTTTCTCCATTATAAAGTTTGGTGTCTTGATATTCTATATGCTTTGTGAATTAATACTTGAGGTGTTCAAACTTGTGATCATAGACCACTTGTTTCCTAACATGGTACTAGAGCACATTTGAGATTAGCTCCGTTTGTGATTATTTAGGTAGCTTTCAACAAGTAAGAAGGCATATTTTTTCCCATGTGTAAGTTTTTCTCTTCATTTGCACGGTTTGTCCTTTAATCAATCTTCCAAATTTTAAGAGCTTTAGATTTTTCTAGATGGACCTGAAATCATACTTGTGAAAATCTCAAAATTATAACTTGAAGGTTCGAGGTTGCTTATTTGTTTTGCTAAAATACGAGGTATTGTAGTCATTTTGATCCTATCGTTACATCCAAAACTATCATTGATCTGGAATGGATCATCATCTAATTTTTCATCTATTTTGGTTCTTTTTGAGTTTAAAAATTGGAGCTATTGACTTGTAGGGTCCATTTTAGGGGCAAGTCTTGCTTTGGAGATTTGGGGTCCAAAACCTTTTGCAACCTATTTGAGGCCATAAACATCCATTTTTTGGGTAAAAAAATTGCGAGCATAGATTCCAACCTCTCAATTTTGTTTTACACTTGGAGAAAAATTTTATGATGTGAAAATCACCTAAATCAGAGTTCATATGTGGAATTTATGCCTCCTTCAAGTTAGGCTATCTTGTTGAGCACCATGGTACTAAGTGGATGGTACATAAGCTTCCATTACTCACACACGTGGATATAATCACATGTGGGCTTTCAAGAATATTCTAAGGGGTCCAAAATATGACATTAATTAAGGGTTGAGACATCCCAAAACCCTAAACCTATCCCTAACCCTATATGACTATTAATATATGTTAAATATTGGTTTCCCAAAAAAGTAGGGGTTTCATTCTTATTGTATTGAGTATTGTTCTATAGGAAAGTGGAGTATTGAGAGTGGGATATTGAGGAAGATCAGAGGAATAAGGAGATATTGTAGTATCCATATTGGCCACAGTGTCCATGGCATCTCCATAGTGAGTGCACATGTCTTTATATTCACATTTCATAATTGAGAAGAACAGAGTAGAGCATAGACCTCACCTTCTAGCTAGGTTTTTCCCGTATCTAGTTTTCCCAAGGTACACCTTGTGTTGATTATGTGGATGGTGTGTCATTGTTTGTCTCTTTCATTTAAAAATTTTCCATCTTATTTCCATATTTTCTATGTTAAAGTTAGAAATATTAAGTTTGAAATCTTCAGTAGAATACTACATAGTAAAAAGATTGTAGAACATTATAATATTTGTTGTGATGAATTGTTCCAATGAAATATCCACGGTAGTTTACAGACTATATTGGTATAAGAGAAACTTTTATTTGGGGTTTGTGGGAAGTTTCAGGATCTACGAATTGGTGTAAAGTATGAAACCCTTATCCATGGTGAATGAGTACAATAATGCTCCATGGGATGAGTCAGAAGAGATATTTTCAAAGCTAGAAGAATAAGTCGTTGACATCTCTAGCAACATGGCTTAAGATAACACAATTTGACCTCTTAAAATTTATGTAAGAAGTAATCAAATAAAGGATCATGTCTCATTTTTCTCCCCCAAACTCTGCAAAATTCTAGTGAATATTAAGTCACCACCCAATATTACATTGTCATTTTTTAAATAATCATGTAGAAACCAATTGTCCCATTAATCTCTTCTATTTAGTTAGTGTTATGACCCAGGGGGGGAATATATATGGATAAATGTATATGATATGACCCCAAGAGGGGAATATATGTTACTAGATGTACATGTAATGTGTAAATATATATGTAATAAGGTCAACTTAATGGTAAAGGAGACTCATGTGAAAGTGTGAATAAGTATATATAGAGGTCATGTATTCATTATTGTGACATGTGAATTGTGGTGTATGAAGTTATTTGGTTATTTGGAGGGGGTTCCCATATTCTTTAAGGAGTTAATGTGTAATCTATTTATATTGGAGTTGTGCTCCACGCTCACATTCTATACATGGTGTGTACTTCTATTTTCTTATGGTATTTTGAGTATTTGGATCATTACATTTGGTATCAATGCACTGATCCTAGGGTTTTGCTTCCTCAATACAATCATTTTGATTTTTTTCTATAAATTTTTCTATAAGACACTTCAAAAGGAGAAACTTGGAGGATATTGAGAAGACTTATCAGAGTATCTTTGGTGTGAATTTTAGTGTTTGGGTCATTTTTTTTTGGAGATACATTATGTGGAAGATAGGGTTTTTTACTAGTCCTGTAACTAGTCTCAAATAAGTGTTGAGGGTAAATAGGTCATAAATTGTTCATAGAAAATAAAAATTCGGTGATACCAATTTCATTGGCACAATTATAGTCCATAGTATTTTGGGTATGATTTTCACATTCACATATCAAGTATTGTGCACGTGGAACGCTGTAAAATTGTTCTCTACTGGAAAGGCCAAAATCAGCAAGGTGTGGGGAAGTTACCACAACTTCCACTTGGCACATCCAATTTTCATCAGACCTATGGAATTGAAAAGAAGAAATTTTATAGGACCATAGGTCGCAATTTTAGACTCAAAAGGGCCAAAATTGCAGAGATACATCATAAGGAAAGTTGGCTACGAGGACAGACTCCAAATCAGGGTTTCAAAGGTATGTTCACTTAAAACTATCATAAATTTTGATTGGAATGTCCGATTGAGATGATTCAAAAGATATTGAAAATATAATACATAGAGGAACATATTGGAACAAGGATTATAAATACGTGAGATCAGTTGAGGTCGTGATTGGAGGGTTGGGATTAAACCTCACTTAAGAATCAATGACAATACCTAAATTTACAGGAGATGAATATAAAGATGAAATCCATCATGTGGTATGGTTAAGGATGGTAAAATAAAATTGTAAGGATCCCTTTCAGGAAAGCCTTAAATTTTATGGTGAAATATATAAGTGGTGGAGAAGCCTTTATCAATATACCAGGCTCTACTCCACATAGGAAGAATTTGAAAAACTCTTCTTAGATAAATGGATTAGAGATACAAAAATGGAGGAATTGTATAGAATTCAAGATGAATTAAAAGAATCAAAGGAATATATTAAGAAGAAGTGTGAGGATATATCTAAGATACGATTCCTTAATGAATCACTGATTAAGGAGGTTAAGAACCTAAAGCAAGAAAAGACTAGCAAAGGCAAGTGGGAAAAAGATGAATCAAGGGAAGATTTGAAAAAGAAAGATGAAGAGATATGTATATTACGAAGCCATAATAAAATACTATTGGATGAGGTTAGGAGATTGAAAGAAGAAAATAAAAATTGTCTAAATAAAGAAGAAATAAGGATCTTCGATGAGGAATTTCCAAAAGAATTGAAGAGGAAATTCGCAAGAAGGTTAAAAAATACCTAAATATTGATGAGTTAAAATAAAAAATGCAATCCAGAATTGAAAAAGGACGCCAGAATTTGTTAAATGGGGTGACATTGCATCTTCAAAAGGAGAAAGAAGAAAAGATTCAAGAAGGTCACCAGAAGATACTTGAAGAAGTTGAACTCCATCTAGAGGATATACATGCCAAATATGATGGTATTATCTCCAAGGCTATAACAATCAAAGAGAAATAGAGGAAGATAGAAGATTACATTATCTCTGAAAATAATTTAGATTAAATACGAATGTAGAGTGAAGAAAAACCATCAAAAGTGGAACCATAATCCTCCCTTGAAGTAAGGCATAAGCCTCTGCTTTGTTTTTTGTTTTTTTATCCCAAATTCCAATAATAATATAGAACTCTAATTCCTCTGGGCCCCAAA